>OVBE01011867.1:0-13830 GCA_900406425.1 Iberis pinnata
TGCTACAGTGATCTGTTCTCTGCAGTGTTAGTATAGGATTAAATTCTTAGCCTATCACTTCCACATGATGACCAGGCTTATTCCACCGAAACTCTTCATGATATTAGCAATGGGGGCTGGTATATGGACTCGGGAGCCACCTCTCACCTGACTTCATCAGAAGGTACTCTCGACTCTACTCTTAATCATGACACCAACCACTCAGTCATTGTTGGTAATAGTTCTCATATGCCTGTCACCTCCATTGGTTCAAAACGAATCCTCACACCTTCTAAAAATCTTTCCCTTCGTAATGTCCTTGTTGCTCCTAAAATTGTCAAAAACTTAATTTATGTCCGTTGTTTTACTCGCGATAATTTTTATTCTGTTGATTTTGACCCTTTTGGATTTTCTGTGAAGGACCTTCTAACTCGGAAAATTCTTCTCCGATGTGAAAGCTCTGGTGATCTTTATCCTCTTCCCGCCTCAATAAAACGAGCCACTTCAACAGCTCTCTTAGCTTCTTCTCCGGATCTTTGACATAAACGTTTGGGTTATGCCCCAACTGCTGCTTTAAAATCTCTTTCTCCTTCTGTTTCAATGTCATGTAATAAAGACAATTCATCAAAATTTTGTCAATCTTGTTATTTGGGTAAAAATCTCAAAAAGCCTTTTTATTCTTCTAACAAATTGGTCAAAGCTCCTTTTGAATTAATACATTCGGATCTTTGGCAGTCCCCTACTCCCAGTTTAAGTGGCCTCAAGTATTATGTCCTTTTCCTTGATCATTACTCTCAATTTGTGTGGACATATCCCCTTAGACGTAAATCATAGGTGTTGTCAAAATTCATTCATTTCTCAAACTATGTCAAAAATCAATTCAACACCTCTATCAAAGCCTTCCAATGTGATAATGGCGGCGAATTTAACAATGCTAATTTTCACAACTATTTTGCCGAAAACGGCATTGTTGTTCGTTTTTCATGCCCACACACTTCCCAACAAAACAGGAAATCGGAGAGGATGATAAGAACACTGAGCAACTCTATTCGCGCCCTTCTTCTTCAAGCTCACCTTCCCCCTCCATTCTGGGCCGAAGCACTCAACGTTGCAGTTTATTTACGCAATATTATTCCCTCATCAGCCATACAAAACCAAATTCCATTCACTGTCTTGTTTAAGAAAAATCCCACTTACGACCACCTCAAAGTATTCGGTTGTTTCTGCTTCCCCAATCTCAACCATTCGAATCTCCCTAAGCTTTCTCCTCATTCAACACCATGCCTTTTTCTTAGATATCCATCCCAACATAAGGGATATCGCTGCCTAGACCTTAAAAATAATAAAGTGATAATTTCTCGTCATGTATATTTTGAAGAATCAATATTCCCTAAGGCCCAAGCCCAATTGCCTTTACCACCCAACCTTTCTAAAGCTTGTCACGATAATGAACCCTCGCCTCTTCTCTCTTCGATTCTGTAGCCACTTTCACAACTTCCGATCACCAATCCACCTCCATCACCTCCGGCGATTACTTCGCCACCACCTTCTCCACCTATTATTCAACATCCTATGGTAACTCGTGCAAAGGATGGAATCCATAAACCAAAACAAATCATCTCTCTTTTCTCTTCTACTCCTTCAAAAATTCATGTCAGTCACAAGACGGCTTTTTCCAATGCTAACTGGAACTCAGCAATGGCTGAGGAATTTGATTCTATGATTAAGACAAAGAGTTGGGATTAAGTACCTAGGCCTACTGATGCTAATGTTGTGAAATCTATGTGGCTTTTTAAGCATAAACATGATGCAGATGGAAGGATTATTCGCCACAAAGCAAGACTTGTTGCGAATGGGAAATCACAAGAAGCAGGTATAGACTTTACAGAGACATTCAGTCCGGTTGTTAAACCAGCGACCATACGCACAATTCTTAGTCTCGGCCTCTCTAAAAATTGGCCGTTACACCAACTAAATGTCAAGAATGCTTTTCTCCACGGACAACTCGATGAGACTGTTTATATGTTTCAGCCTCCCTGTTTCGTTGATCCGTCCAAGCCTAAACATGTATGCAAACTAAATAGAGCGGTTTACAGTTTGAAGCAGGCTCCCCGGGCCTGGAATTCCAGATTTTCCACATATCTTATTAAAATCGGCTTCACTATTAGCAAAGCGGACTCATCACTCTTTATTTTCAAGAAAGGCCAAGAAACAATTTATTTGTTGTTGTATGTGGATGATGTAATTCTTACTGCATCTTCTACTTCTCTACTTTAATCCATTATCAAGTCTCTCAAGTCTGAATTCCCGATGACTGACCTAGGCTTGCTCCATCACTTTTTCGGAATTAAAGCAACTTACAACGAGTCAAGACTATTTCTCAGCCAGCAATCATATGCCCGCGACATCATCTCTCGTGCAAATATGTCTCAATGCAAACTGATATCCACCCCGGTAGATCTGAAAACCAAACTCTCTGCCACTGATGGTGATCCAATTGCTGATCCAACCGAATACCAAAGTCTTGCGGGGGCTCTTCAATACCTCACTTTTACAAGATCGGACATCTCCTTTGCGGTTCAACAAATCTGTCTCTTCATGCATGATCCACGACAATCACATCTCACAACTTTGAAACGCATCATCAGATACTTACAAGGGACTCCTCAACTCGGCATTCATTTCACACGAGGTAAAATAGACTTCTTAACAGCTTACTCAGATGCTGATTCGGCAGGTTGTCACGATACGCGACGTTCGACATCTGGATATTGTGTCTTTCTCGGGCCTAACCTGGTTTCTTGGTCCGCGAAAAGGCAGTAAATAGTCTCTCGTTCAAGCTCCGAGGCTGAATACAAAGGCGTGGCGAACGCTATCTCCGAATTAACGTGGCTCAAAAATCTTCTTATGGAACTATGATGAATTCTTACACGCGCTTCAGTTGTGTGTTGCAACAACATCAGTGCGGTTTATCTATGCTCTAATCCGGTCAAGCATCCACGCACAAAACATATCGAACTCGACATCCACTTCGTCCGTGAGAAGGTCGCGATAGGACATGTTTGCGTTTTTCACGTCCCATGCTCTCTACAGTATGCGGATATATTCACAAAAGGCTTACCTTTGTCCCTCTTCATGGAATTTCGGATCAGTTTAACCGTCCTGTCACCGGACGCTTCCACTACGGGAGGGTGATAGAATATACCACATATATTTTGTTACTATTCTTACGGTTCAGTTATAATATGTTTATAGATCCTGAAAATTTGTAATCCGTTATGTAACTAATTAGGCTATTAAAAGCCATGATCAATACACGAATCCCTTAGGGAATTTACAAAGTGTTTTAGGACAAAGTGAAGGATCGAGCTAAAGTAGCTGAGCCAACTGAATTCAGCTCAGGACAGCTCGGGCCAAGCTCAAGTCAGCTCAGGCTAAGTGTCGGCCAACTTAGCCAGCTAAGTGGACTGGACACTAGCTGGGCAGTTGGACCGAGCTGGACGGTTGGGGTGGTTGGGCGGTTATGCTCAACTCTCACCCGTTCGGCCAAACGTGCCTGTTCGAAGGGGCGCGAGTTTGGCTTGGCAGTTTAAAGCGGTTACGGGCCAACTCTATAAATAGAGCGCCCAAGGGTTCATTTTCGCACACACTTAGACAGAAAATTCCGAAAATCCTTGAGAAAACTCTAAGGCATTGAAGGAAGGAAATCCGATCGTTGGGCTTGGAAAGTTGAGTGATCTGAGCCGAAGTTGGGAACGTTATGAAGATCAGTCTGGTAAACCGGTCTTCGAAAGCAAAGGTGCGTAAAAAATCTTAAGTTAGGTTCGGAAGGGAAAGTGCCGGTGAAATGGCTTGAATCTGAACCGGACCTATGCCTTGTCCATTATTCTTGAAATTTGACACTTAAGCCCATAACCGGGATTGATTGGCTTGAACCGCGGTGATTCGCCGGAATCAAGATCAGTCCGACTATGCCTTAAGGAAAAATCATCCAACCGATTAATTGTTGTGGATTCTAGCCTAAGTCCTGGTTTGTTTGGAACTTGGCTCGGGGAGATTTGGAAATCCGATCCAAGCCAGACCGAACTGAGGGAATCATGGCCGAATCCGAACTTAGTAAACCGAAGCTATACTTAAGAATTGATGGGAATTTATGGGTTAAAACGTGCATATAGATCATATTGGAAAGCATAAATAACGCACTAAGTAACCTGTTGAATTACTTAACCCTTTTGTGACTTTCAGGTAATAAAGGGGATCACGGGAAGGATTTGGCTTAGCATGAGGCTTCCTGGCCGCAAGAAGGGTGGTGATCAAATCGGGATTTATGTTAGGATCGTTATGTTAAGACTTGTAATAGCCTATAGAACAAAACTCACAAGTTCTAACGAATCTTAAGTATTATTAATAAAATCTCGTTTTGTCTAAGTTGCTTCCGCATTTTAAATTAACTCTAACTTTTAAAGGCTTAAATCAAATCTTAGAATTGAACTTCATATGAAAATGACTTAAAAATGGCTAAGGCATTAAAACAACTGGTCCGGCTGGAATCACTTAGTGATTCCGCGTGTGATGGCCGTTCCGGACTTAGTGTCCGGAATGGGGTGTCACAACGTCACTCCGGCATTCTTCAATCCAAATGGCATTACTTGATAACAATATATGCCGCGGTCGGTAATGAAAGCGGTTTTGTCTTGATCGTCTGGCTGCATCATAATTTGGTTATAACCAGAGAATGCGTCCATGAAAGAAAGCAGTTTATTGCCTGCCGTAGCCTCGACCAGATGATCTATATGGGGAAGTGGGAAGCTATCTTTCGGGCATGCCTTATTCAAATCGGTGAAGTCGATGCAGACCCTCCACTTCCCGTTCTTCTTTTTGACCACAACAGGATTGGCTATCCACTTAGGGTACTTGACTTCGACTATAGAACCAGCATGCAATAGTTTTTCCACTTCGTCGTTAACCGCTTGGTTTCGTTCAACCCCCAACTTCCGACGCTTCTGCCTGACGAGTTTCATAGTGGGATCGACGTTGAGCTCGTGGCACATGATCGATGGATCGATGCCCATCATATCGGACATCGTCCAGGCGAAAGTACTTACGTTATTTTTCAGAAAGGAGATTAGTTCATCTCGAATACTTTTTTGCAGGTGACGGCCAACACTAGTGCGTCGTGACGGATCACTATCATCGATAGAGATATAATCGACGGGCTCTAAAGTTGTGGTGCATTTCTTGGTCGTCGACGATGGTGCCGGTGAATCGTTGAACTTAGTCGGTAATTGCTATGCTTCTGACTTTTTTCGAGCTTTGTGCTCGGTGATAAAGCAAGTGCGTGCAGCTCGCTGGTTTCCTTTTATCGTCTTTGTTCCTATAAGTGTAGGGAATTTTATGCATTGGTGATACACGGAAACTACAACTTTCATCATGTACAGCCATGGAGTGCCCATAATTGCATTGAAAACTAGGTGCTCGTCGACGACGAGCAATTTCACTATACGAGTTACACCCATAATGCTTATGGGGAGTTTGATACTCCCGACGGCAGTGACTGTTTCACCGCTGAATCCAATAAGTAGTTGAGACGACGGCTTCATCTTTTCCTCGGCCATCTCCATTTTGGTGAGGGTTTCCTTGAATATAATGTTTACTGAACTCCCAGTATCAATCAAAACTCTGGATACTTTGCAGTCTGCGAACATCAATTCAATGACAAGGAAATCATTATGGGGAGCGTCTACGCCGTGCACATCTGCCTGCGTGAATTGAATTAACTCCTCGTCTCCGCCTATGGGCGAGGTACTTGCTATTGGTACCGACGCCCTGCGTTTCAGTTTCTTGATTGCCCTGACAGAATCATTGCAGTGACGCAGTCCACCCATTATAACATTAATCCGTCGACGTGGTATGGGCTGGACTTCGTCATTCACATCTTCTCTATCCATCTTCGATGGCTCCATATATGGCCCAATTGGGGGTCTCTGTTAATTATTATGTTTTACCGCGTCTGGACGAGTATTCACCGCGTTTCGCTTGAAACCCCCACGTTTCCTGGTAGTCCATGGGACATTTGGATTTCGAGTTGACTGGCCATACTATTTTAACCCCATATTCTTCAGATGTCTACACTCATCAGTGTTGTGCCCCGTCCTTCTGTGAAATTCGCAAAAAGCCTTTGGGTTATCATCTACTCGTTTGGGTAAGATAGGCGCCTGACTACCTTGACCATGAACATAATGGACCAGGTCTTTCTTCTTCTCGTGTACCTTACTATAATGCTGACGTGGTTCTCGGTATTCATCTTTGTCTTTTTGACCTAGACGTTCTTTTCCATGTATCCTCGTCATCTTAGCTCTCTCTTCTTCTGCTTCGATGAAGCAGTTGGCACGATGCAGGGCGTCCTCCAACGCCTGGGGCTGATTTAGAACAAGTTCTTCCCAGAAACGTGACTCGTACCACAGAGAATTGCGCAAGGCCGCTATTGCTGCCTCGTCAGGTATTGTCAGCCGGGAAACTATTTTCTTGAATCTTTCAATAAAGTTTCGTAATGGCTCTCGACATCCTTGAGCCAGCATCGACATATCCGCCGTCGAGGCCTTCTTCTCGATGAAGATTGAGTAATGTTTTAAAAAAGTCGTGGACAATTGCTGAAAACTGCTGATACTCCCCGGCGGAAGGTGTGAGAACCAAGTCAATACAGCTCTGCCGAGGTTCTCTACAAAGAACTGACAGTACCCAGCATCCTTCTCAGCCGGGCTAAAACGCGTTCTCCCCATGGCTATCGTAAACGCAGTCATATCGTAAAGGCGTTCTCCCCATGGCTTCAACTTGTCTCTAGATTAGCCATTATCTCTTTTGATCCTCAAATGCTAATGTGGTATTAGACCAATAAATATGCATCTCCAAATATAAATGTGAAACAACAGAACTGATAGCTCATCTCGCCATTTTCTCGTACGACAAACCAAAGATAAGAAGCAAATTTTGAGTCTAGAAACTTATAGGAATATATAATATGAAACTACAACAATCGGTGTTAAAAAACTAAGTTGTTGAATAAGTATTAATGCATTCTCAAAATATTAGATGGGACAAAATAGACGCGTGAATCTAAATTCCTCGGTAAAAAAAATACATAATATTTTTGTTATTCATCACATTATGTGCTACTTATTTGTAACCACACACAAAAATATAGTTACAATGCAAATTTCCTTAACCATGTAATGGTTTTAAGTTGTTATTTTGAACAAACCAAAAGGATATTATAATATACCCGTGCGTAGCACATATTAACTTAATACAAGTTGAAGAAAAGAACTTACAAATACAAAGGATCCTGTTTTATAGGACCAAATAGTAGCGATCCCATAAATATATCAATGTAATATATATTTACATAATAACATTTTAAATGATTTTATATTTTGATCCTAAAAAAATGATTTTATCATTTTATATAATTGTACGAATTTGAAAAATATTTATATAAAGTTTAATTTTAATAAATATTAAAGTATATTAAAATATAAATTTACTTGTAAGAAATAGTCAAAATTTTTATTTTTTCTCTTCTAAAATTCAAATACATGTTAGAATAAAGATATAACATGTTAAATTGAATTATATTTTAGTGTAATATTAGTCACTAGTGATAGTTATGCATAAAAATTATGCATAAAAATTTGAATCATATTAGTTTATTTCAATAAAAATCATAATACAAGTTTTTTCATTGACAAAAAATTATAAATAGAAACACATGTAGGTACGCCCATGAGACCGACCTTTTTTTATCCACTATGAACAAATAGTGTTTGTAAAACTTTTGTGTTTAAGGATTTGACCTTTTATTAAGAGATCTCAGAAAAGTTTCTCCCCCAATTTAAACTGTTGTTGTTGTTGCGGTTGCTTTTGAACTTCTCTTAAACTAAATGTCTTCACTTTATTGAATTCATTAATGAGTTCAACATCATCACATATGTCTTCGAATCTGTTTCTAGGAAGACAAGGAGGACTAGGACGAATGCTGCAACAATAAAAATTGTTTAATTTGGAATAAATATAAAATAATATAATAATAATAAAAAGTCACATTTTTAACCTCCAAAATAAACTATGTATCACTTTAAACCTTAAGAAGCACTTTAAATCTTCAAAGTACAAACTTTTACAAAACAAACTTTAGAACTCCTTACTTTCTACGCACATCATGACAAAACATAATGCCATGATATATCAATGTCATGTCGGCATACCATATCAGAAAAATGGTAATATAAAATAATTTGTTTAATTGAACTAACAGCTTTTTATCATTTGTTTAATTATTTTCATTCATATGTTATTATTTTAGCCATAATATTTTATAAAATAATATATCTAAGATATGTTAAGAGAAAGCTGATGTTGTAATCTAAATATATCTAAAAATGGTCAACAATAACATGCAGTTAAGAATATAAATAAAATCTCAAATATACCAAAATAATTGAGACTATAAGAATGATCTAATATCAATTTTAAAACTTTTGACAAAATAGTAGAAAAGTATAAACCCAATACATAAGTTACTTCATAAATTTATATATATCTACATATATACAACCATTATCTATCGGTTTAAAATATATAGTTTCAATTATTAAATTTAATAAAGTCATATATAGTAAAATACTGTTTCAAATATACATATATTTATATAGTCGAGAATATATATATATATATATATATATGATCTCAAATAATAATAAAATATATAAATAAAAATATATAAATAAAAATGATATATAATATTAAGTTTATTTTTTAAACACGCACAACGCGCATACCATATTTTAGATATATTTACGATAAGAGATCCTAACATATTGGAGTTTGAAGATGTTTTACCAAGACAATATCATCTTCAAGTTATGAAACGAAAAGTGACTTTGTGGTGCCATTGGGCCAAGATAACATTAGTTTAGTTGGTTATGGTGTATGGCTTGCTTCAAAGAATAAGGAATGGAAGTCTATAGATGATAGTGATCTAGAGAAAATTTATAATTGCTCATTTATTCATTTATTCATTTATTTATATTACTTATTGGCTATAAAATTTCTGTTAATTAAGTGCTTTTGTTTTGCGTTTTAGGTAATGTTTTTGAAGATCCATGGACTAAAAAATTAAAGAAGATGTTAAGAGCTACATGTTTTCTTAAATCGTGGTATGTTTGCCATAATATTATATTAGTCCACTTCTTTGAGGGCATCATAATCGTATAATTGTATTTGAGTTTGAGATGAATGTGAGTTTCAAAAAATAAGAGATGATTGATCAGATAAAGAGTTTGACTTGAATAAAAATAGAGGTTTGGTTACCAAAAGTCAAAACATCAACTATATCAAACACACTTCATGTTGGAGAGTTTCATGATAGTTCTACATGCTATATTTCTGGTTTGATGGTAAAATGTTTTTCCTATCTTACTTATGTTCCACATATTTAGGACATGCAACAACTCATATAATAAACAATGACTATGATCCTTTGTAGTCTATGCAAGAAGTCAAACAAAACTTTCAAAGTGTAGTTTTTGCATTATCTCGTATGAAAATTTGCCATTATCTATTGACGTTCTACTACTTCTAGGAATTTTTTGCCTTTTGATTCTTCATATATTTTAGATTTGTATTCTCCAATGTTGCAACGCAGTAAATCAATTAAAAATTAGAAACTTTGAAAATAGAGATTGGTTCCCCCTGACAAAGTTTTGTTGCCTCGAAGTTGTGCCATGTTGGTTCAACATATCGCATTCATACGTATACGAATTAACTGTAAGTATTAGTTCTGGAGTAAAAAAACACAACACTTAAACCAATGTATGAGTGCACACCTCGTTGAGTTGGAGATAACATAAGTTCTTGCATAAACATCATATACTAGACAAAACAAAAACCAGTGTGCATGTATGGTATTGAAATAGAAATCATTTTAATTTCAATATATGCTTTTGTTAAAAATAAATGATAGACAAAATCTTAACCCCGCGCGAAGCGCCGGGGTCACACCCTAGTGGTAAATAAGAAAAATGTGGTGCGGAATATAAATATGGGGTAATTGGGGCTTGTAGCTTGTAGCTCTGGTGGTAAAGGGCTCACCGGTGTGAGTTTCGCCACCTGGGTTTGAATTATGGCCACCATCAATTAACATGGGGTAAATTCCGGCGGCCCTCATGTATATCCTTGGCATCTGCAGACGCTTTGGGCCTAGTCGGAGTCCTTCGGGGTTCTGGATACGAGGGTCATAAAAAAAAAGAATATATATATATAAATAAGGTGCATTCTCAAAAATACCACCAAAAACTAGGTTTATTCTAAAAGTACCACATACTCCCAAAACTTCCAAAATTACCACATTTTTCTCCAAAATTACCCCAAAAATGTTTTTGTTCCAAAAATAACACAAAATTTGAAATAGCTTTAAAACTTCAAATTTAAATCCTAAGACCAAATCCTACCTGCTTCAAAACTAAACCCTAAACTCTATTTAGTGAACAAAAACTCAAGATTTTAAATTCTAAACCCTTAAAATTCACTTTTTATGTTTGTGGTATTTTTGGAACATATGAGAGTGTGTGGTATTTTTGGAATATTTGGGAGTGTGTGGTATTTTTAGAATTTTTGGGAGTGTGTGGTAGTTTTGGAATTTGAACTTCTTTTGATGATATTTCAAGGAATTCCTCTATAAAAATAAAATATAGTTTAGATATAAGAATGAAAATCAACTAATTCATATATATTAATATAATTAGATTAGGTTATTAAATATAATGATTAAATTTTATAATTATGATATATATAACATAAATACAATTTTTCAAAATAAAATTTAACTTTTTAAAAATACATATTTTTGTTAAACTTCATTATAAAAATAATTTATAGAAATAATACAAATAACATTAGATTCGAGCATTTTGATTTTCCCATAAAACGTATTTGCAATATTGTCTCATATTTGCGTCATGTGTTCATCACCTAGTACTTCTGCTTCTTCTATCTCACATCAATTATGTTCATAATCTATATTGTTAAAAAAAATTTTTGACATTGATCCTTCAAAAACTACAAATGAGAAATTTAAAATTTTGATAAAATTATATAATCCTATTGTATTACCATTTTTATTTGCTAGTCAATATTATATATTTTTCAGACTCCAAAACTTCTCTAGATAACTAAATGTAAAACATGTCATCGATTAAACAGTTCATAGTATATAATGGTGTTCTCCTTTGTTGTGAACATGGATCTCATACACCTCTCTGACTTTGTCTTCCATAATTGTTACCGATAAAAAATAGACTACCAGATGAACAACCTCCTAAATATGTACTATCAAATAATTAACCCAAGCATAACTTTTGTGGCACATCTTAGTTGTTTCGTGAAACACTAGTCGTCGCTTCAAACAATTGTAGTTTATCTTCATTGGTACCTCTAACTATATCATAAAATACTTACGCCAAAATAGTAACTTTTTCGGTGTGTTTGAGGCTCTAGAGCAATGAATATTACTTATGCTTTATAATTAATTGTAATCATCTTGGTCAAAAAGTTCTAAATGGAGTTGATGTAAAAAATTTCGTTAGAAGTGGTTATTGGGACTTATAGAGTTGTCTTAAAGGATTTTTTTTTACATGTACTACTTTCACGTCCATCATTTGACTGTTAATTTAGTCTTCGTCTTTGCTGACCTCTATCGACGGGGATTTGAACCGCTTCATTTATAAACTCATTTCATGAATGTGTGACAGTCATCAATGGTAACATGATACACTTATTCGTCTTCTTTTGTTTCATGAATTTGAGTTTCAGGTATGTCACAACCATCATTTTATGAGTCATCATGCACATTTTTATCGACTACATCGATTAAATTTTTTCGTCTTTGACTTACCGATTGTTAAGATTGAGAATAAACACATGTAACACGAGACATCGTACCATTACATCCTAAAATTCTGGCAGATGTCACTTTAAATTCAATGTTAATCTACATCTCTATAAATATTTAATTATCAAATTTCTAGATGCCTAATTTTTAAAATTTGATGACTAGAAATGTTACGAGTATTTACGAACTCACATTCCTTCCACCACTCTTCTGAGGTATTTATTTTAGATGTAACATGATTACCAGAGATATTAGCAGACTTCGTAAGGCTTCCCATCTCTTATAGCTTTTTTAATTCATCAAAATTGTCTTTGAAGAATGCATAAGGGATATTCATATTGAATGGACGATTAAACTGTTTGACTATATATTATTCCATGGCCGTAGGATTTTTAAAAGTGTAAATATTCATGGAAATTTTTTTATCAAACAATTCAATCAATATTATTTTAAATCATGAGACTATTTATATTATTTAATTGTTCTAAAAATATTCAAATTATAATGCTATTTAAAACATTATGTATTAGAAATTATAATCAAAATAAATTTTTACTTATTATTACAGTTGTTTTTTGTTGAAGAGATCGAAGATTATGCATTAGTAGCTAAATTTATTCCTCTTGAAAGATTTTCACTTCATCGACGATTAGATGTCATATCTAAATAAAAAATATCGATATTTTTTTTGATGAAATGCTAAATTTATAAATTAAAAAATCAATAAGTTATGTACAAAGGTTTGATTAGGAAAAACATAAAAAGAAAACGTAAAGATGGCTTTTAGTTGGGGTGAGTGTTCAGAGGTGCCTCGTTAAAACATGTTACTAGAAAACTCAGTGGGATAAAACTAGTAACAGGAAAAAGAGTACAACCTCTGAGACACAACCTAAAAGCGAGCAAGAAAAAAGCTGGAATAAAACCAACATAAGCAAAATTTGTTCCAAGAGAGAAAATGAAAAATCTAAGGATGAATGGATAGCCAACGAGGAAGAAGACCATGGAAGCGTGAGTCAGTGTTGCAGTGCATACTTATGACCCTCTCTGTGACACAGCAAAGGATCTGATCGCGAAGGTAAGTCGTGGGGGCGGTGTGGTTTGTTGTGGTGACGGGCATTCCTTTCGCGCCAAATGTTGTAGACGGCGGTTTGGAAGCAGAGATTGATCAGTATGGCATCAAACGTTGATAGACTGCGGTGGCGAAGTGAGGCAATAGTGCGGGACCAATCCGGAGATAGACGAGATCGTATGATGGGTGTGGCGATATCGGACCAACCAGTGAAACTGAATGGGCATGCAAAGAAGAGGTGATCATGGGTCTCATTTGGCTCACCACATAGAGGGCACGGAGTTGGTGTGCCCCAGCGCCTCGTCCTCGCACCAGTGGATAACCTATCAAGAATTACAAGCCAAGAAACAAACGCATAGCGAGGTACAGACTGGGGAAGCCAAATAGATGAGAACCAAGGAATTATAGGACGAGGTAAGCTTATCTGCTTCCATGTATGGGAAGATGAGAATGTGGGGTGATAGGTATCCTACTTATGACGCCAAAGAGCCAAGTCTGGATCACGGTGGCTTGTAGGGATTGGTTGAAGGGTTATCGTGTCATAGAGAGCGCGAAGAGCTCTGACACGGGACCTGTGGATCTTCCAACGGTGTGTTGAGGCAGCATGAGCAACCGAAGCATATTGTGGGATACCTAGCTCTCGAGTTCCCTCATCTCCAGTGTGGCTGATGAGCGTACCTAGCTTGGTCCAGTCATCGAATCAGAATGAGGTTGTTTGACCGTCTCCTATCGTATGGCGCACGAACGAGGCTGCGATGTGACAAATCTTTAGTAGCTCATGCCTGATAAGAGAGATTTTCGTTACCAATCCCCTTACTAATCGTTTGTAATATAGAAA
>OVBE01011868.1:0-13830 GCA_900406425.1 Iberis pinnata
GGCCTTATGTCAAAATGGGCTTTTGGGAGCAGGTGCTAAACCTGGTATCAACACTAAGCGTTCAAGTATTCGCTTCGGTTTAGTGAAGTTCGGTTAGTTCAGATAGTTTGGTTCAGCTTTTAAAATTTTGTTTTGGTTCAGTTCGGTTTCGGTTATTTGGATAATAGATTTCGATATTCATTCAGATAATTTCATAATTCAATTCGGATACGGAATCAAATATTTCGTTTCAGTTCGATTCGGTTCTCTGAATATCGTTTATTTTGTTCACCTATAGTACTATATATATAGTAATTATGTATATGTATGTACAAAAATTGTTATTATAAAAAAGTTGATTGCTGATTTTGTGTTGAACCGCTTCTTATTCCTCAAATAAAAGTCTGAATAGGAACAATGAATTAAACGGTATGGGGGAAAATATGTTGTAGAATATTCATTTAGCTAATTTTATAATTCAGTTCAGATTCATGAACAAATATTCTCATTTGGTTCGATTTGGTTTTTTAGATGTTGGTTATTTTTTCGCTTTTACTATTAAATATATTTTAGTCTTTTTATCTTTTAAAATTATGCTACCGTGTCTAAAAAATATGTTATTATATAATAAAAATTTCAATTGGCCGTTTTGTATGTATCGCAACAAATATGCTCTACCCAAATTTGAAGTGCGTTTTTAAGCTATTCACTTTTTTGCATAGAAATTTGTGTAAAAGCAAACATTATTCCTTTTTTCTAAAACCATAATATTAACATGAGTGGAAGGCATTTGTAGATTACTAAAAACTATCTATAGAAACCGCATTTTAGTATATCCCCATTCATGGCCTATAATGACATAACACATGCATTTTTTGATTAGAATATTAGAAAAAGAAGATTTCAAGTAAAATATAATTTAATTAAGTAAAATAACAAAACTGTGTATGTTGATACAGATCAAATACCACACATTTTTTATCTTGTATATGCAGTTTTCACTTTTTTCCCACACAAAAGTTTTAACTTTCTAATTAAATTAAATCAATAAAATATTAAATAAAGATGATAATGCAAGATAAAACAAATAGATGAAATTGAATATTTTTTTATAAGATTTATAATTTATTAGATTTAAATATAACCCATTACAATCCATTAAGTCCAAAAAACACAATAAAAAATCATCTCAGCCCAACAAACCAATCTAGATTGGGTTTTTCAGAACTCTAGTTAGGCACGGTCCTAAATTGAAGTGTCTAAAAAACCCTAGAAACTAGATTAAATTCTTTGGGAGAGAGATGAAACGAGCGAACTCTCCACCTCTGGATCTCGCTGGCGAGACCGATGGCCGCCACGTACGTAGCCCTTTCTCGATCGGCTACAATGTTAAAAAAATCATTACTCAAAAATTATTCACAAAATAACTAAGAATAAACTAAAAAATGTATAAACCTATCTTGTTTAGCTTTTGCTTTATCTGAGTATATAAAATATGAATTCAAATAGTTATTTCACGGATTCGAATATCATTTTCATATTTTTATTTAAATATTATATTTAAGTAATTTTTGCACCGTATTAACATTACCATTCACAAACTTACATACATTGCTATTGAAAATACCAATTTTATGTCATTGTTGCAAACGTACTACAATTTAATAAGTTGAATTGGATTACAAGTTTACCCGAATAAATATCAAAAGTTATTATCCGAACAATAGAAACGAATCCAGAACGTGAACCGACTTACCCGAACTTTACAATTTTTAAAAAATAATAATAATAATTTGTTATTGTGTGGTAATATTTTGGAAGTAATACATTTTAATGATATTTTGGAATATTTGAGTATGTGGTATTTTTAAACATAAGAATGACCTCATATCGCTAATTTTTATTCATTATTCAAACATTTTTCCGCACAACTCATTTTATTATAACTGCAGCTGTCCCGCGCCGCTAATGTTTTTTTTTCCGCACCACACTTAATCGTACTGTCCTGCACTGCTTAATTTATTGTTACCATTCAAACCCATATTATAACTGGGTAACATGATTTTACAGTGGGGCGGGAGAATGTATGCATGTCACCATTCAATGTTAACTAACGAAACGCATTTCAATTTCTCACTCATCGAAGATTTTTGTTTGGATTTTCTGTTCTTGTTTAAGTAAAAAACGCACTTCATGTGTAACGCGTCAATATTTGAGTGGGAAGAATCTCACTTTGCGCTTTTAGTTGTATTATAAGTTGTGTCTCGTACATAATTATATATAGAAAATTTATATATTATTAACATATTATGGAAATGAGTGGAGGTGTAAAGACGATACGGTTATTGAGGTGAATTTTGAAATCAGCGTTTGTGTTGCCATTCACACAATTTAATTTCTTTCCTCTGAAATTTTTCTCTCCTAATTAAAATATGCGCCCATATTTCAAAAAAGCTCTTTTCTTCACGTTTCTGTCCAATAGATAAAACGCAATCCAATATCAGTTCATCGAAATCCACATCGCTTTTTTTTTAATCGAATTAGTTGTTTCTTTTGAAAATTTTTTTTACTCCTTTTAAATAGCATAAGTTTCTTATATATATATATATTGGACGAGGAATAACTTCCACACTTAAATTTATCACAAAAAATTCTAATCACATATCTTCTCTTCTTACTTTCACTCTGATTGGTTACTGTTTTTATGATTTTTTTTATCGTAAATAATTGTAAATTTCTAGTCATCAAAATATATATATTTTAAATTAGACACCTTGAAATGTGATGATTAAATATTTATAGGGATGCATATTAGTAAAGAGTTTAAAATGATAACCACCATAATTTTGGGATGTGATGGTATTGTGTCTCGCATTACATGATGTTTAATCTCAGTCCCAACATTTTGTACGGCAAAGACGAGAAGAGTTAATAAATGAACATGTAGTCAATGAAGATGTGCATGATGACTTAGAAAATGAAAGTGGTGACATATTTGAAATCAAATACTTGAAATGCAAGAAGACGAAGAAGTGTATCATGTTACCATTAATGATGAAATACGTCCTTCAAATGAGTTTAGAAATAAATCAGTTCAAATCCCAAGTCGTAGAGGTCAACAAAGAAGAAGTGTAAATTTACAGTCAAACGATAGACATGAAAGTAGTACAAAAAATTAAGGGAGAAGCTCTCGAGTTTCTATTGGGAGTGGTGCACGAGGAAGTCGTAGAAGACAATCATTTGAGACAACTATACAAGACACAATAAGTAGTTACAGAGAGTTCCAACGAAAAAGTTTACAACAACTTCATTTAGGGGGTTTTGACCAAGATGACTACAATGAATTAAAAATAAGCATAAGCAATATATCTTGCTCTAGAGCTTCCAAAGCATACTAGGCTTATTGGACATGCTTAAAACAGTGAAAGAAATAGTATTTTGGTGTAAATATTTCATTGATATAGATGGAGGTACCGATAAAGATAAACTACAACTATTAGAAGCGATGACTAGTATCACTAGAAACAACGAAGTTGTTCCAAAACAATTAGATTCGGGTCAATGATTTGGTAGTCCACATTCTGGAGGTTTATCATCTGGTAGTCCATCTTCTTTAGGAAACAATTCTATAGGTCAATGTTGTGGAGGCGTATTGGGTCTCGTTTTCTTACGGTGAGCAACACCACTGAATGCTCATCAATAGGCAACACCACAAAATGCTAATCAATGGGGGAGAACACCACCAAATACGCATCACTGGGGAACACCACAAAATGCTAATCAATGAGGAACACAACCAAATACTCATCAGTGGGGAACACCACCAAATGCTAATCAATGAGGAACACAACCAAATACTCATCAGTGGGGATCACCACCAAATACTCATCAATGGGGAACAACCATCAAATGCTGCACAATGGGGGAACATCACCAAATACTCAACAATGGGATCTTCAACAAAGCAGCTTGTCAGGAACAACTCCATTAAATGTTCAATATGGATTTTTGATTGGAGGTCAAGAAGGAGATGCATGAAGAACTCATCAAGAAGTTTCAGATGGTGTAGAAGTTGGAACTTCACCGAATCGTCAACAAGTATCATCACTCAGTCTTAATCTCACAAAATATTTTGAAAATGCACAAAGTCCACAAACACATAGACCGGAAGGTCTGTTCAATATTTGGGATCAATTGCTAGTACAAATAAAGATAATAAAAATGATTCAAGAGACAATGAGTAGTACAAATGAAAATTCCAAATAATTATAGTCGTGTTTTACCATTCTCATTTATGTGATGAAATAATTTATGTTTTATTATTCCAATCCTATAAATGGTATGTTTTCATTATATTTTGTATTAACAAATAATGTTGTATCGTATTTCTTATAAACTTAGGCTTTTCGTATATATCAGTTGCAATCACAATCCATCCATAATTTAAGTTACGAAGAGAGTATTAAATTATGAAAAATTGGAAAATGAGCAGTTTGAAGAGTTAATAATTCAACCAATTTTGACTTATAATGATAGATATTTTCAAAGAGCGCATGTGCTTACCGAATGTGGTTTGGGATGGAGAAATATTTAGCGTATACTACAATAAGATGATGTTGCTTGTATTCAATTATTACGAATATCACTGTCATGTTTCACAACACTGTGTGATATGTTAAAAAAAATTACGGTCTACAACCAACATTAAATATAAGTATTGAAGAAAGTGGAGTTATGTTGTTACGAATATGTGGCCACAACGAAGGTCAAAGAGATGCAGGACTGAGATTTGGCAGAAATCAATATATTGTGAAGAGAAAATTTAATGAAGTTATAACATCGACTGAGCTACTTGCATGTGATTATATTAGAACTCCAACAAGACAAGAATTACCCAAAATTCTTGAAAGTCTGACATTACTCAGTTTTAATGTATAATAGTGGGCATTTATGTATGCTATTCCGAGCATTTTCCTTGCAAGTTTGGTCTATTTTCAGGATTCTAAGTGTTCGAGTTAATTTGGATCAAAATATGAATTTCAGAGCAAATCAGAAGAATTCGAGTGATTGATCGAACATTTGTGAGATCGATCAAGCAAAGCATTTAAATGAGTGCACGATCGGGCGACACAGAGCCCGATCGGGCATTTGCTCCGGGAAAATCCCGGAACAAGAGATTGATCATGCATCTAGCAGATCGATCGAGCATAATTTTAGAGAGATCGATCGAGCATAATTTTAGAGAGATCGATCGAGCACCATAGGAGATTGATCGATCCCTCTGCCTGAGAAGAACAAGAAAATTTCCAAATTTTTCATCCAAGTCCTCAAGCTTATCCAATTTTCATATTTTTAATTATTTACATTCTAGATTATAAATGTCTTATGGCTTATGTTTTATTAGTTACACTTTTTACACTTTTACACTTTTACAAATCTAGAGCTTTTACAGAGAGAAGGATATGAACCCTGTATTTGGAGAAGATTTCTGAAATCTGATTTTATATACCAATATCCATACTTATGTTACTATGTGTTCTTCTTTGATATTGAATTTCTTATGTTTTACAATGACTGGGTAGTTCACTAGTTAGGCTTTAGAATTTCCCAGGGAAATCAAATTTGATTGTTAGGGTTGTTCATTAAGAGATCGAATTTGTTAGGTTCTCAGTCTAGATTTAATCTTAATATATGAATTAGCTTGATCACCTAGTTCTTGATTTAGATTGATAAATACAAGGGAATTTGGTTTAGAAATCTGACCTAATTTAGATGAGTAAATGTCTTTCCTTGCGAAAGTATTGTCTTAGGGGTTTATGAACTTATCAAATCTGAATTGTATTGCATATATGAATTATCTCAATACGGCGGAAGTTTGTCTTTAGTTATTTGAATATATGGATTAATACTTCGGAAGGAGATTAATATAGTTTCTGTCTTTTGAGTTGAGAACTATTTTCAAATGAAAATTTATGTGTATTGCATATTACCTGACACTTTTATTTCATAGTTTACAACCGTTTAATTTAATTATTGTTTGATTTCGTTACAAACGTCTTGAATATTTTGTCTTAGCTTGTTTTGAGATAAAACTGATGGGTGTGTTTTCTGGTCTATGTGGGGTTCGATCCTATCTATGCTATAGTGATATGTTCTCTGCAGTGTAGTATTATGATTAAATTCTTAACCTATCAAATTTTTCAACTGGATTGAAGATATTGGCCAAATTTTAGCGGATTCATTGGAGCTATATTCATGTTTGTGTATAAATGAAGCCTGAGTTACAAGAAATGTATTGGGGAATCGACATGATAATGCATCATTGAACATCATGACAATTTATGATTTGAATATGCTATTTACATATATTTGGAATGGAGCACATGAATTATGCCATGACATAACCATTCTCACAATGGCACAACAGAGTAATGTTGAGTTTCTCTTGCCTTCGTTAGATAAGTATTATCTTGTTGATTTTGGTTATCTAAACAAACAAGGTTTTTTAGCTCCTTACAAGAACCAGAGTTGTTGGGTATCATATGATGTAGTTTAACTCTGTGCCTCCGAGAAATAAACAAGAACTATTTGATCGATGGCATGCTTCTTTACGTTCAGTAATTGAAAGGAGTTTTGGAGTTTGGAAAAAGAAATAGCATATTCTTTTTGACTTTCCAAGCTATAATATTTACGTGCAAAAGAAAGTGGTAATGGCTACAATGGGATTACATAATTTTATCAAAATTTCTAATTTCTCAGATGCAGATTTTACAGGAATGATGTCAGAAACATAATAAACAGTACAAATTGTGAACCTGATTTATGTGACATAGAAGAATCAGAAGTACCATGTGGAGAACATATGACACAAATAAGAGACAATATTGCAAATATGTTATGAAAAAAATCAAAAAGCTCGATTCTAATGTTATTTGTATTGTTCTTTTTTATGAATTAATTTTTTATTATCAAATTTGACAAGATTATGTACTTTTATGTATGAGAAATTGTATTAATGGTATATAAGCAATATATTAATAAAAATTAATTATTAAATTTAATAGTTATATTTCTTATTATATTGATATATTTTAATAAGTTGATTTATATTTTTATATATAAACTATTTTTATATTTCTTTTATTCAAATATATGTTATGTACCGCTTTTTATTTACCATTCAAAAATGATTCCATACCGCTTATTTTTCGTTAACCATAGTTGCACCGCACCACATATTTTTTCTACTCGCACCACACTTTATGGTACTGTCCTGCTCATTTTTTTGTCTCATACTATCATTTATGTAGTTCTCATTTGAAGCCTATATAATATTAACATCAGATCAAGCGATGCTGATTAAAAAAATTAGCAGGACGGTACAATATAAATGTGATTTGTACAGAAAGCGGGACAAGTGCGGTTCCTAAAAATAAATAAGCGGTGCGCGACTGTTTCTAAATGGTAACAAAAATTACATGTGAGACATAATTGTCTCTAAATAGTAAATTTTTGAGTTTGATTATGAATTTGGGGTTTAAGATTTTAATGTCTTAAGTATATTTTAAATTTGTGTTATTTTGGAAACCAAAATAATTTTAAGATATTTTTTTAAAAAAATATGCATCTTTTATTATTTTAATAAAATAAAATTGTATTGGTACTGAAATATACAAAAGTGAGTTTTTGCTAGGGAAATGAAAATAAACTGGAATACAAAAACTGGACCAAACCAAACCGAAGAAATTTAAATGAAACTGAACCGAAGTTCTTTTAAATTTTTAAAGTTGGATTATTTAAAAAGACTGAAATACCTAAACTGTTTTTGACTAACCGAAAAACCGAAGAAACCAAACTTTAAGCAAAATGTAAACTAGAATGTACACCTCTAATATTATTTTCCATGTAAATATAATTGGCATTACGAAAAGATAAAATTTTTGAATAATGTTTTGCAATAACTTATTATGTAATTAATTGATGCTATTTTTAAAAAATAGAAAATGTATAAGAAATCATGAAAATAGAAGTTGTTTCGGTTTTATCTCTAAAACACATCAAATGAGGTGCGTGTTAACTTTTTTTATTTTCTCGTTATAAGAACGGACCGCACTTCGTCTACAATTGTTTATTATATAAAACTATGTAGCGTAATAGTGATAGTAAATCTAGTTAAATGGTGTAATAAAACGTATCTCTATAAGTTAGGTGAATAACGCACTCAACATTGTATTCATTTACTATCTATGAATCAGAATGGTAACAATAAATTATGCATGTCAACTTTGTTTTATTTTTCGTCATAAAACGCGCCACACTTTGTTTACAATATTTTATTATATAAAAATGTGTAATGCAATAGTGATAGTAAATCTGGTTGATTTGTGTAATAAAATGTATCATTATAAAGTTAGATGAATAACGCACTCAACATTGTAACTTTTCATTATCTATGGGTTCGAATGGTAACAATAAGTTCAGGGGTGCAGGTAGAAGTGTCAATGCGGGTTTCCAACCGTGGTCGTCGCTTAATCCGCTCTATTGTAGGACGATTTTGGGTTACAAATTTCTAGGCCCAAAAAGAAACGGGCGTTGCGGGTTAAGCCCATACGGACAACGGGTTTTTATGGACGAACCTGCACGGTTTTGGGATACAAATTTCAAGATTTGATGTTTTTTCAATTTTAATTATAAGTTCAAATTGATTTTTACTTTCAAAATTTAAAATTTATGGAGTGATTTATTCTCACATTTATATGAACTGTAACTTTTATGGTTTTTACTCATGCACTTTTTATAAGACTTTAATTAAGATATTTTAGACAATAATTATTATCATTTGTTTTTTGAAAAATAGTGATGATTTCTCAATTCTCATTATAAAAAGCGTTAGGTTTTATATTAATGCATAATTTAATGTATGTTAATATTATTATACATCAAATATGATGAGAAAATAAAAGTAAAATATTTAGTTAGTTTGCATAGTTTAATGTCCGCGGACAACCCGCAAAACCTGCGGCTATTAAGTGGGGCGGATTAGGGCTATGATATTTAGAACCGCGGGTTTATACGGGCCGACCTGTCATAACCCGCAAACAAAACGGGCTTACAGTAGAGCGGGTTAAACGGGGAGCGTTAACCCGCATTGACATCCCTAGGTGCAGGGCATAAAAAGCAGGATGGTACGATTAATTGCGGTGCGAAGAATTTTTAAAAATATATTATAAAACGCATTGCACTTTTGTTTCTTTATATTAAATATTTTATAAAGGAAAATTCTTTAAAACCCTTTATTTTTAATTTGTATGTCATAAATATCACATACTCCCAAATTAATCCAAAAATACCACAAATTTTTTTTCCAAATATACCACAAATTTAAAATATATTTAAAATTTTAAATTTAAACCCTAAACCCTAATCCCTTAAAAACTCAACCCTAAGCTCTAACAAGGTTGTATTGAATGTGAAATATGAAAGAATTTATGTTAAATGGTAAACCACTTTTATTCAAACTATAATTTTAAAATTTTTTATGAAATCTATTTTTATTGAATTAATGATTTTAAGAAGTCTAATTAAAAAATTTAAATTTTAACTCTTAAAATTCAATTTTTATGGTTGTAGTATATATGGGGAAAATATTTTATTTTTTTTTTTAAAAATTGGGATGTGTTGTATTTTTGAAACATGAACATATTTTTTTTGGAATCAATCTTTTATAAATTTATTTGTTTAAATATATATAACATTTTTTATTTGTAGGAAAATTTTTAAACTATTGAATGTTGTGTACGGCATGTTAATTTTGTAAATTATATATATTTTATTATAAAAATGATGTTAATATAGTTGATTTTTATTGCTTTGTACCATTTTATATTTTTTGTTATTCGTACATCATTCTGCACTGTTATTTTTAATGAACCGTATTTGTCCGGCAAATTGCAGTTTAACTGCACTGCACTATATTTATTGGGGATTTGACCGAACCTTACTAATATAACAATCTTACTAGTTACTACGACAAAACTGCCCATCGAACAAAAACTTATTAATTTTACATGATGTTTTCTTATGAATATATGTTCAACCATTATACATGTTTTATCGTGTTTTCAAATTAATGGATTTAGGTAACTTTATAATAGAATTTTTGAAAATTAATTGTTTGTATACTATTTGATAATATTAAAATATACCTTGAATTTATAATAGATACATATTTTTGCACTTAGTAATTTTATTTGGTTTTATGTAAAGTCCATTAGTTTAAGGTTTCTGGAATTAACATAAAACTCTATCTCTATTAATATTTACTAATTCTAACATGTAGTCAAATGATATTTTAACACTCTAAAAACTTGATCTCCTTAACCAAGTCCATTTTTGTTAGTGGACGTAACCAATATAGTGAATCACGTTAAATTCTTATTTTTTTTACGTTTTATGTTATTATTTTCCTTTTATCTTTTCACATCTGTTATTAAAAAAACTAATATTAGAGAGTCAGTTTTTGATCTGGTGATAAAATGTTTGATATGAACGTGAATTAGTTGACAAGATTAGAGGAGAAATAGTTCCAACCTCTAGCAGATCAAGATGTAGGTTTTGTTGAAGAAAAAAGTTTGTAGAGGGTGAATATTCATTCCACAAATAAGGAGGGTTTAGAGAACATAAAAACATATTCAACAATTTTGTTATTTCTAACTGATGAAGTTATCATCAAAATTTCCAATAAAAAGATTGATGCAAGTTTGTGGCTGACATTAAAGAGTTTGTATATGAAAAAGTGATACGTTCTTTGGCGTTGTAAATGCAAATGGAGAAAAGCTAGGTATGGAATTTCGAAAATATCTAGATAGTTTATATATATGATATTGTGTTCATTATGTTGGTATATTTCCATATTCCACTGAGAACTTTGTTCAGTCGTTCCTTGTTGGTAAAAAGTTTGTTAATTTGAAAGAAGTCATATCAATTTTGCACAGTAGGAGTTGCGCCATAAAGCATCTCGTACGGGTTCATATAGTTAAGACTCTAGCCTAGCAAATACATGAACTAAGAAACGGATTTACACAAAATAGAAGAAGAGTTATCCAAGGGTCATAAACCAAAAGATAATTATAACTACTACAAGGAAAAATTAAATTGAAAGTTAGATTGTCTTTTTCTAAAACAATATGAATATGTTGGTTTTGCATAAGATAACAAAAATTTTGAAGTTGAGATTGCCTTTGTTGATGGACACATAATGTATGAGTTTTATATATTGGTGCATCATATCATGTGTCTACAAAATAATGGTTCTCAACATATTTAAATGTACAAAATATTGCATCAAGATGACAAATAAGTCTATAAGTCAAATTACAGGAATTGGTTCCATCACGATTAAGACACATGATGATAGAAACTGCCACACTCAATGATGTCATTGTGCGATGCGATTTAGGTTGTGTAATGATCTCAGTAATACCTGACTTTGATGCATTTATGCTCATATCTAAGAGCATTTCCAAAGGGAGTCATGTGTTTTTCTCCAAAGGAAACACTTTAAATTTGAAGTTTCAAAAGTTTATATTTTGCAATATTGTCCATATTTTTCTTCACAATTAATAAACATCATACAATTTTATAAATTAATATAAAACATCCATTATTTAATTAGTATATGAAATATTTATTAATAAGACATTACGTTATGAAATAAATTACATAGTTATTAGAAAATATATTAACAAAATCATAAATAAAATTCAAATATCAAATTATTAATTGTAATATTTTTATTTGTGTAATATTTATGTGCTATGAAATTTTTTTATTGCTCTCTTTTGTATTAAATTTGTTGATGTTTTTTTAAACAATATTAATGTATGTGATATTTTCATATTTTAATATTGTAACTTTAATTTATATGTTTCTAAATAAGATATATAATTAGTATGCATTTAAAATAAACCATAAAAATGTTGGTACTAAAATAATTAATCCAAAACTTAAAGGTATTAAATAAATAAATTTAGGAACCAAAATGCAAAGAGAAAATTACATTTCAAATTTGAAGTGTGAGAAGGTAGATACTTTCAAATTTGAAGTGTGAGAGGTAGACACTTCACATTTAAAATGTGAGAAGGTGACACTTCAAATTTGAAATTTCAAAAATTTATATTTTGCAATATTGCCCCTATTTTTGTTCATAATTAAAAAACATCATACAAATTTATAAATTAATATAAAACATCCATCATTTAATTAGTACATACAATATTTATACAATATTTATTAATAAGAGATTACATTATGATATAAGTTACATGATTATTAGAAAAGTATAACATCAAAAATAAAATTCAAATATCAAATTAGTAATTGACATTATTACCATAATGCTCCCATATATGCTCGATCAATGCATTTCGAAATGATAGATGAGTCTCTTTATTTTTTAACACCAAATTACGAGATATAAATTGTTGAAATCGAGCATTTGCATCTGCTTGAATCATACAAAAAAGAAATCAAGAGCAACCTTAACTTTCGGTTACACCAACATTTTTCGGGCAATATTTTAATGATCTTGGATAGGGCTGGGCAAAAAAACCAAAACCGAAGAATCGGAACCAAAGAACCAAAAAAACGGTTCTGGTTCCACCCAAAAATACCTGATGGTTCCTGAGATAAAGAACCATGGGTATCGGGTAGGAACCGAAATTGAACCGAGAACCGATGGGTAGCACCGAATATCCGAAACATATATATACCTATTACATATTTTGGGTATTTTAGTTTTTCTTAGGATAATTTTTATTTTTATTCGGGTAGTATTTTATATTCAGGTACCTACGGGTAATTTAGTCTTAAATTTTTTCGGGTAATTTTTGTGTTTTCGGGTATTTTTTTGGTATTTCGGATCTAGAAATACCCGGAAATGACTTAGAACCGAAAATTTTGGGTATTGTTTTTTGGCATTTCGGGTTTGTAAATACCTGGAATTGACTTAGAACCAAAAATTATGGATATTTTTTGGTATTTGGATCTAAAATACCCGGAACCGATTTAGAACCAAAAATTTCGGGTATTTTTCGGTTCCTTTAACATAGAACCGAACTGACCCGGAACCGACAAGAACCGAATCAGAACCAAATTGAATATTTGAAAAGTATCCATTGGGTACTAGAATTTACGAACTGAAGAACCATAACCGAATGGTTCCTACCCGGAACCGAACCGAATACCCGAAAACCCAGCCCTAATCTTAGAGGTGGTGGATCAAATTTAGGAGAGTATTAATTAGTATGTTGTAATATTTATGTGCTATGTAATCTTTTTTATTGCTTTATTTTGTATTAAATTTGCTTGATGCTTTTAGAAAATATTAGTGGTATGTGATATTTCTCATATTTAATATTGTAACATTAATTTATATGTTTCTAAATATAAGATGTATAAATTAGTATATATTTAAAATAAACTATAAAAATGTTGGTACTATAATAATTAATACAAGACTTAAAAGTATTAAATAAATAAATGTAGTGACCAAAATGCAAAGAAAAAATGACACTTGAGAAAGTGACACTTCAAATGAAGTTTTGAAGTGTCATTTGGAGATGCTATTTGTGCAATTCAGCAATCAATTTTCTTTCATCAACAAATTATTAAAACAACATACAACAGCTAGACAATCATCACGCAATTCTAAAACCAAAATACAACCACCCAACAAACATTATTACATAAAAGAAGAAAAATTCATTGCTCTTCCATTTTATTAGGGGTTTTGCTACTAATTAATGTTAACTGAAAAAACGGAACGGACCAAATGGTAACCATGAGACCATT
>OVBE01011870.1:0-13830 GCA_900406425.1 Iberis pinnata
CCAGTAATTCGCGCTATCGTGGAGTGCTATCAATACTACTTTTTCTTGTAGTGGGTTATTTCTCTTGCAGTGTGAGAGAGTGACCTATACTCTGCTTCAGTGGAGCTACCAGCAACAGTCTGCTGTTTCCTTGAAGACCAGGATATTAAATTGCTTCCTAGAAAAGTACAATATCCTCCAGTTGATCTTCTAGTTAGTTTACACCCATCCCAGTCACTATCACTATATGCCCTTAGTGTGCAATCAGTCTGTTTTGCAAAGGCAATTCCCATTGAAATTGTTCCTTTAATGTACATGAGTATTCTTTTTAGTAACAGAATGTCTGAGACTGATGGTGAGTGCATCTTTTGGCATACGTAGTTCACTGAAAATTGTAGATCAGATCTTGTTAAGGTGAGGTACTGCAGTTTTCCAGCAAGACTTCTGAAGTAAGTAGCATTGTGGAAAGGTTCAGACTGATTTGGTACTTTGTTCAGCTGAAGTGGGAGTGGTGTGGGTGCAGGTGCACAATCAGCCATATTTGCATTGATCAACAGATCTTCTGCATACTTCTGTTGTGACAAGAACAACCCCCCTGAATAGAATTGTGCTTGAATTCCCAAGAAGTAGTGTAGTTTGCCCATATCTTTCATTCTGAAACTGTTGTTGAGTTCTTTATACAGATTCTGCATTGCATCTGAGTTGTTTCCTGTGATTATCATGTCATCTACATATAGTAGAAGCATGATTATATCCTTGCCTTTTGTGTAAACAAATAGGCTTGGATCTGGTTTGCAGCAGATGAACCCAAACTCAGTAAGGAAATTGCTAAATTTGTTGAACCAGGCCCTGGGTGACTGCTTTAGACCATACAAAGCTTTCTGCAGTTTGCACACATGGTTTGGATGATCTTTGCTTACAAAGCCAGCTGGTTGAACCATGTACACTTGCTCAGTTAGCTCACCATGTAAGAATGCGTATGTGACATCCATTTGTTTGATTTCCCACTGCATCATTGTGGCCACATGAAGTACAATTCTTATTGTGGCTGTCCTAACAACAAGACTGTATGTTTCTAAATAGTCCACACCTTCTTCTTGATTAAAGCCTTTTGCAACTAGCCGAGCTTTGAGCTTGTTTAATGAGCCATCTGCATTTAGCTTAGTTCTAAAAACCCATTTGTTACCAAGTACATGCATTCCTGATATGCGAGGAACTAGTGACCATGTTTTGGTAGTAAGACAATTGTTAATTTCTTCACACATTGCTGCATTCCACTGTGGATCCTTTAGAGCATATGTGACTGTTTATGGTTCAGGATAAGATTGACCTTGAATCATCATTGCATACTTTGGATTTGGTTTTCTTATGCCATGTTTAGATCTAGTAATCATTTGATGTTGAGAAGAAGCCTCTGGTTGACTTGAAGTAGGGGATTCAGCAATTGTCCTGAGTTCAGGAGAATGGGAGTTGTTGCCTATAGGAACAAGATCTATGCTTGCCGTACACTCAGAAATCCCTTCACTTGACTCAGTAGAATCTGTATCTGTATTAAGTCTGGTTGGTGAAGATGGTTGCTGAGTGGAATTTGAAGTTGTGGTACCTGAACCAGAACTGCTTGAAGATGACTCACTGGAACTGCTTGAAGATGACTCACTGGAACTAGTTGGTAATTGTACTGCAGGAGGTAGAAGATCCTGAGATTGTTGGTGATGGTGTAGTGGTTGCAACTCATAGGATTGTTGTGGCTGAGTAGGTTCATTAATATCATCAGTATGCTCAGTGAATCTTTTGGGGGGGAAGGTCTTATACCAACCTGGAAGTAATGGAGTAGCAGGAGACTTACAGATATGTCTATATGATTCTGCAAAAGGAAAATTTTGTTCATCAAATAGAACATGTCTGCTAAGATAGACCCTTCCAGTTGAAGGCATGAGGCATCTGTAACCCTTATACTTGTTGTTGTAGCCCAAAAACACACATTTTAATGATCTAAGTTCTAATTTATGTGCAGAGTAATCTCTGAGTGTTGGATAGCAAGCACATCCAAAGACTCTCAGAGCTGAGTAATCAGGAGCATAGCCATGTAGTCTTTGAAAAGGACTGAGACTTGATTCAGGACCAAGAATTGGCAGAAGGTTTATCAGAAAATTGGAGGTGAAAAAGGCTTCAACCCAGTATTTCATTGGTGTTTTACTTTGAAACATCATTGATAATCCTAACTTCACTATGTGTCTATGCTTATGTTCAGCAAGTCCATTTTGCTGGGGTGTGTAAGGACAAGAAATTAGATGTTTAATGCCACTTCTCTGTAGATGATTCAGAAAGTTTGTGCTTGTAAATTCACCACCCCCATCACTTTGGAATGAACCAATTTTTGCGTGAAACTGGTTTTCAACTAAGCTTTGAAAGGTTTGAATCACATTGTAAAAGTCTGATTTCTTCTTCAAAGGATATAGCCAACTAAATCTTGAATAATTCTCAACAAGAACAACATAGTAATGAAATTGTTGGTTTGACACAATAGGAGAAGGTCCCCACAAATCACAGTGGATTCTTTCTAATACTCTAGATGCAGAAAAAAATGATGCAGAGAAGGGTAATCTTGAGCTTTTTCCCATTTGAAATGCCTCACACAGTCTTTTGGTGCTCTTATTAACTGAAATAGACTTTGATATGACTAAATGTTGTAGAACTTGAGCATTTAGATGTCCTAGCCTCATATGCCAGACCTCATCTTGAATGTTGTCTTGAAGAGTAGACAACATGTGTGCTCTTGTTCTCCAACATATACAGTCCATCAAGACTGCTTCCCATTGTTAACAACTTCTTTTTTTCCTTATCAGTCACACGCACATTATCACAGTCAAATTCCACAGAACAAGGATAATCCTTGGTAAGTTTTGATACAGATAATAAGGATTTAACAATTTGTGGACAGACTAGAACATCTTTGAGAGGGAGCTTACCTGCAGTAGATGCAAGAGATGCAGATCCTGTGTGTGTTATGGGGAGAAAGTTGCCATCTCCAACCATCACATTGTCTGTGCTAGTGTAAGCTTGAGCTTGGTGCAGGTTTTGTAGAAAGCCAGTGACATGAGCTGTTGCACCAGAGTCTGGATACCACTCATGTCCTGTGCTTTCTGTTACATCTGTAATCCTCATAGCTGTCATGGCACTTGGTAAGTCTTCATACTGGTAGCTGTTATTGAATATGTGCCAACATTTTAGAGCAAGATGTCCAACTTTTCCACAGATTTGGCAAATAGGTCTAGCTTCACCACTCACTGATCCTATTGTGCTTGAGTTTGAGGATAGCTGTTGATGAAAGCCTCTGCCTCTTGTGGAAAAGGTTCATCTCCCTCTATTGTTTCCAAATATGTTACCTCCATTTCCTCTTCCTCTATTGTTGAAGTAGCATGATGTATTGTCAGATCTCACTGTGTTGAAGGCCAAATGTGGGGTTATGGTGGTTTCAGTGATGTATGACTGTAATCTGTTGTCAAAGCTGGTATGTTTAGGGATGATGTCTTCAAAGGTTGGTGTTGGGATCATGTCCATAGATCCTTATATGCTGGTTTTGATAGGTTTATAATCTATGCCTAACCCATGTAGTGCAGCAAATATCTTCATGTTTTCAGTCACAGGGCTTCCAATAGATGTAAGTTGGTCACAAAGACTTTTGATCTCCTTGAGGTACTCAGCCATACCTTTTTCTCCTTTTGCAGTGGTTTGTAACTTTCTTTGAAGTTCAAAGAGCCGTGATGAGGACACTCTATTGAAATGGTTTGCAAGAGATGTCCAGACATCATAGGCTGTGTTACAGCTTATCACTACACTCAATATGTCTTCTGTAAAAGATCCAAGTAACCATGCCTTAACTACCTGGTCTGCCTGCAGCCACTCTTAAAAATCAGGATTCTCAACAATAGCTACTGCTCCATTGATGTTTGGAACTTGTATGGTAGCTGCTGGTTTGGTTCTTGTGCCATTGATGTAGCCAAGTAGGCTCTGTCCAGAGAGGAAACACTCGAACTGACTTTTCCAAAGGATATAGTTTCTCTCATTCAGCTTAATGGTTACATAATTAGAGATATTCAGAGATGGACAAGAGAAAGCTTCATTTTGCCTCTCCATGGCTCTGATACCATAAAGATAGAAGCTTTCACTCGTTTAAGATGAAGAAGATGATAAAAGAGAGAGTTTTTATTTCATTCAACTTGATACAAAAGAGTGTAGAGTGACAGCTTATATAGTTTAGTACATTGATGTAATTTTGCCCTAGTTTCTTAACCTAAGCGCCACCTATTCTTCATCACACTTTGTTAATGCTTCAAATCTGTTTTGCACATAAATTACAGCTTTTTGTCCTGCAATTTTGTCTTGTTCACAACTCACACTTCTTCTACTTTTTATTTTTTTTCCTCCTCTGTTTTTCACTCTGTTTTCTTCAATTGACCGTCGCAACAAATCACAGGTGGGCTTTGTGGGCTTCTTTTCTGATTGTGTCTTCTTGGGCTGAAGCTCACTTTGAACATTTGTGAGTGTTTCTGCTTGAAGTAGAGGGTCTTCAAGTGTTTGTGTTTTTGAAACACTATTACTATATAGGACACAATACTTTCATAATGTACATAAACGCACGAAATTTTAAAATAGAATCATAAGCTTAAAGAAAAATGAAAAGTTTCCAAAACGGAAATGCATGCTATTAAGATGGAAACAAAAACTCTTTATTGGAAGCAATATGGAAGCGAGCTTTAAAGATATTACGATTCCTAATCAGAAAACGCTCGTCGGATGAAATTTCCATACTACCTAAATGTCGGATTATTGTGTTTGATATATATAAAATCCTATAGAAAATTAATTTTGACTTAAAATGTTGCTAAATAAAGGTGCATTTCGATTAGAAAGTGTTGATATGTTTTGAGTTTGTTAGAGGGACATATTGGGAGATAAGTCGCTATCGAATAATTTTTCAAAATTAAGAAAGTGTACATATGCATGTATTACGTATATAGTAGTACCTCTTAATTATTATTTAAATCACGTACTTGTTCTTCGTATATGTTTTTTTTCTTCCTTTTTTATATAGATCTCCTGTTAATTTTCATTATCCGATCAATACAAATCCACCGTTGTTTCAAAACTTCTATTATATATTATGTTACGTATTAATTTTATTGTTACCATTAGTAACAACTTAATAGTTTCCAATGATGTATGTATGCATATGTTAAATATATATACACATGACGACAAGTTTTTAAATAAAATATTCAGAAAGACAGATATTATTATAAATCGTGTGATAAAGTGTCGCTGGATGCAAAGCTTTTATGTTCCATTATAAATAAATTATATATTGAGAACACTCTATTATATATATACTTATTTAATTCCAATAATTTTGTTTGTATTAACCCACCAAAAAACTTTTGCTTAAAGAAAGTATCAATCTGTGGGTTACCACGTCGAAAGGAAGAAGGAAGTTTCATTTCATTTAATCGTATTTGATTGACAAAAAGTTATATAAATAGTTTAAAATTTAATGTATATTTTATGGATAAGATGGAAAGTTTGAACAATTGTATTCGCTTTACAAAAATTTCACGTGTGCAACTACGTCACTTTGTTATACTATCGTTAAATTTCTACTAACTAAATACTCAAGAAAATGGATTGAGTCAAATTCGTATGATATAAAAGAAATGGAATGAGTCAAATATTCTTTATTTAAGTTTGGGTGACCAATTTTCCTTGGAGATTTTTAACCCCAAGAAAGAAAATTATAAACTTGTTACTCACGCGTTCTAGTAAACATTAAACAATCAAAACAAGGAAACTTAATAAATAAATAAAAACACAAAAATCATAAACAAAACTAGCTTTAATAATTTTTGGAAATACTAAATTTTGCCAGAATTTGTATATCGGATGTATAATTAAGTGCGGATTCGCAAATTATATACATAATCAATTGAGCTGTAAATTTTTTCTTACAACTTTTTAAACAAATTTTACACTAATAATATTTGTAAGTATGTTTTTTATGTAGATTCCATAATTTCTACCAATTTTTTATAAAAATTAATTTTAATTTTTGTATCTGGTTCATGTTTTATATTTTTTTCTTGAGCAAATAGTTTTATAATTTAAAGACTATGATATTTTATACCGCAAGAGATGGTGAAAGAAACCTGCAACAAAAGATAAAAAAATAACAACAAAACTTACATACTCTTTTTAAAAAAACTTACATAGGCTTTCATTTCGCAATCGCTAGTGGCGATCATTGTGTTATTGTGTTGTTTGTTTCACAATCGCAACTGGTTGCTATGACTAATTGCTAGGTTATTCATTTTGCAGTCGCTAGCGATTGAATATTTAACTTATATAAACTTTTACATTTATTTAGATTATTTAACTTAATAATTTACTTATTTAATTAATTTATTTAGTCTGAAATTAGTTATCTCTTTATAAAAATAATTATATTATTTTCTTATTATTACTTTTTTTTTTGTAATGGAACGGGACAGTCAAGGTGACCATCCCATTCAACTAAACTAAAACATAATTAAACACAAATTTGTCTTGGGCAAACAAATCCATTAGCATCCTCTACCAAAATCGAAACAAACTCACTCGGGGCATCCCGTAAATCATGAAACCCTGCTTGTAAAGAGAACGCACAATTCGCCAAACCATCAGCCAGGCGGTTAGCTTCTCGAAATACATGCGAAACTCGGACCGTCCAGTCCTTTGAAAGAAAGCCATAGCATAAATGTACTAGGTTAGACAAGGGATGTTGATCTCCAATGCCATTCTTCAAAAACCCAACAACCATCTCAGAATCTAACTCCAACTCCAACATACGTATTCCCGCTTCCCACACGACATAAAATCCATAATAAGCTCTCCATAATTCAGCAACCGGAGCCGAACACACCCCTATGCTCACCGCAAAACCACTACACCACTTACCCGTCACATCTCTCAAAACTCCACCCGCTGAAGCAAGTCCCGAGTTACCCTTAGAAGCCCCATATGTATTAACTTTAAACCACCCACTCGATCGAGCTTTCCAACCGATCAAACGTTCCTCTCTCGGACATCGTTGCCCAGTTCCCGTAACTAGGCTTCGACATACCCAAACTTCTTTAGCCGCATCAATAACAAACCGTGTTTTATATCAACATCGAGTCATCTCTCCAAAGACATGACCACACCTCCACTTCCAACTCCACCATATGGTCATTGTGAACAATGTAGCCCAATTAACACCATGTATCAAGGAGTTATCCCCTAGATTAGAGAATAGCCAAGATAGCAACGAATCTGCAAAGAAGGATCCTTGCTTATTCTGTGGGACCAATCTACGCCATATGTCGTGGATAGAAGGACAATCACATAGAATGTGCAAGATTGTCTCTTCCCCAAGCCTACACACCGTACAAACTCCAAATTCAGTCAATTTCCTCCGACACCGTTCAACATTAGTCATTATAACATGTTGTGAAACCAGCCATTAAAACAATCTAGCTCTTTCTATCACCTTCACCCTCCATATACGGTTATAAAAAACCGTCATGCACGGTCGTGGATGTTGATGTCGAGACAGGAAAGCATAGGCAGACTTGACGGTAAATATACCATCAAAACAAGCACCCCCTGAGATCCTATCTTTCTTTCCCGTCACATTGTCAACAACAATTGATCGAAGTCTTAAGCAATCCATCGTGCTTAAATATGGAGAAATATTATCCATTTGCCAGCCGATATTGTTACTCCATAGCTCACTCACTTTTAAATCCAATGCATTGTTTGGCAATTCACACTCAACACGCGAAAACAAAGACTCCTTACCCAACCACTTATCAACCCAAACTTAACTTCAATACCATCACCAGTCACCCAATTAATATTGGGAATAACAGCTTGAGTAACTCCCAACATAATAGAACGCCACAATGGTGACCAACGATTCTTAGAGATTACCCAACTACTCCTTTGGTTTTTCAAAACATGGTACTTATGTCTCAAAACTTGTGCCCAAAGACTAGTATGATCATTAACCAACCGCCAGCCAACCTTCGAAAGTAACGCAATGTTCATGAGTCTTGTATTACGAATTCCTAGCCCTCGTTCATGCTTGACCGTACTTATACGATCCCATGCCACTAGATGTTGTCTTCTCTTCTCCGCAGAACTTCCCCAAATAAAATTACGAGACAACTTATCAATCATATCAACCGTTGACATAGGTAGAGCAATGACACTCATTGTGTGAACCGGTATAGAAGATAACACCGCTTTTGTCAAGGTAATCCTTCCAGCAAAGCTTAAAACTATATTTTTCCAGCCTGCTAATCTCGTGGCCACTCTCTCCGTCAAGTGACCAAACATATTTCTATTTACACGCTTATGTAACACCGGCAACCCAAGGTATTTTCTTAAATCTTTCGTAGCCTGTATCCCACTTGCTAATGTGATCCTAGCTTCCAACTCAGGGCTGGCATTCTTAGAGAAAAAGATCTTAGACTTCGCAAGACTAACTCTTTGCCCTGAAGTCGTACAGAATTCGTCGAGAACTCTCCGAATAACCATAACTTGCTCTACTGAAGCCTCGAAAAAAAGGATAAGGTCGTCCGCAAAACATACGTGAGATAGCTTCGGTCCTTCACGGGATAACCTAATTGGTCGCCATTGCTTCTGTTCGATCTTAGGAGATATCATATGACAAAGCCTTTCTAAACACACAACAAACAGATATGGTGAGAGAGGATCACCTTGTCTCAAGCCTCGTTCAGGCTTAAAAGACTCTGTTTTCTCACCATTCCACAAGATATTCATCAACGCACCAGTAACACACTGCATTATCCAATCTATCCACTTCTCTGGTAACTTTTCAGCGTCAAGGGTATCTTTCAAAAAGTCCCACTTCATTCGGTCATACGCCTTCTCTAGGTCAAGCTTGAGTAGCATCCAACCTGTCCTCCCCTGTTTGTATCTCATCGAGTGGACTGCTTCTTGTACCACTACAATGTTATCAGTACTCAAACGTCCTGGAATAAAACTTGACTGTGATGGACCAATCAACAATGGCATTAGACATTGTAACCGCATCATTAGAACTTTCGTAATTGTCTTGAATAAGACATTACACAAGCTTATTGGTCAGAACTAGGTAATCCTCTCCGGTTTGGTAATCTTCGGAATTAAGACTACCAAGGCATCATTCAACCCCGGATGCATAACACCTGATCGGAAAAAGTCCAACACACACTGAATTACCGAGCTACCAACCAACTCCCAGCAATCTTGATAGAACACAGGTTGAAACCCATCGGGACCTGGTGCCTTAAATTTTCCTATGCTCTTAACCGCACGCACTACATCCTCCTTACAAAAGTCTTTATTCAACACTGTTAACTCCGCTAAAGGAATAACCGGGAAACCATCACGGGGCAAGTGAACATTACCAGAACTCTCGGGATCTAAGGAGTAAAAATGCCGATAATATTCCACAGCTAGACTTTCCAACTCCACCTTATCAACAACCCAGTTCTCATTATCATTCTTGAGCCCAACAATCATATTCCGAGACCGGCATATGATAGTAGAGGTATGAAAGAAAGACGTGTTACGATCTCCAAGAGCAACCCATTTCTCTCGGGACTTCTGGAACCATATAACCTCCTCACGTTCCAATATTGTATTCAATTCCGCCACCAAATCCGATTCATTTTTCAACAAGAAATCATATTGTTGAACATCAATATCCTCTTGCACCTTCTTAATCTCAGACAATAACTTCTCCTTCTGCTTCATCACATCTCCAAAAACATTTTTATTCCAAGATTTTAAAACTCGTTGTAACTTCAACAAGGCGTGAGGAGTAGATACCCGAGAGTCCCATGAAGAAGCAACTAAATCTTTGAACTTGTCATGACTCAGCCAAGCGGCTTCAAAACGAAATGGCTGTCTATTCCGATCTTGCACCACCTCTGGTTTGAGCTGAAGGAATAATGGCACATGATCCGAGGCTAAAAACGGCAAGTGGGTGACTTGAGCTTCTTGCCATTTAATTCTAGTATGACCACAACAAAGAATCTGATCTAAACGCTTAGCCACAAATTTCTCCACCGTATTACCCCTCTTCCAAGTGAAACAGTTACCCTTAAACCCCATATCTATCAATATCGTTTCATTAATCCAATTCCCGAACTCTAGAGAATCCGCCGAAAGCCTTCCATTACCACCAGATCTTTCATCAATCCGAACAATAGTATTAAAGTCACCACCTACTACAACCGGCTCCTGAAGACCTCGAATTATATCCTTCATCTCCTCCCATAACCCACTCCTACGACTCACCGAAGGCGCAACATACACCGCAATAACATGTAGAATCTCCAACCCATTCTTAATCTCAGCGTGAATACACTGACTTGATGATTTAACAACAGTAACGTCACCTATACATGAACGCCAAAGAAGCCACAACCCACCCCTTTGTCCTTCAACATCAACTCTAAAAGAGTTATCAAAGCCAAGGCTATAACAAATACGCCTTGCTCTCTCACCTTCAGCATGAGTCTCAAAAACCACTAACAAATCCGTTCTAAACTTCTTCAAAATGTATTGAATTGATCGTCGAAAGTTGAGTTTATTAGCCCCCGGCAATTCCAAAAAATGCAATTCATTATTTCAACCATCATTAATGAAAGAACTACCGGGGAAAACCCTTATTTCTCTACTATCTCCATAGTACTCATATACGGCTGGCCGGAAACTACACTCACTCCCGACTCTGCCTCTATATCTCGATTAATGTTTATCATATGTTGTGTCAGAGGTTGCTTCTCACCTGACCCATGTATCATTGGATTTGAAGCTGCAACATCTGGTACAAACACTCCTCCAAAACGATAATCAGGCTCGCGATCCCCTCTCAACCTTTTCCCACTCATGCTCCGATCAATCTCTGCTTTCGTCGGCCCAAAAATTAGCCCTCGAGTCAGGTTAGTACCCTTAACCACCTTTGGCGTCATAACACTCTTCGAGTAGGGTTTATGACTCGGTTTCATTCGTGAGTTCTCAACTACTTTCGAAGGGAAAATCTTATTTGCAATAGCCCCAAAACTTACATGTTCCACCACATCTTTCGAATGACCCTTATTTGGCTCATGCATACCCTTCCTATTCTCTCTCCTTGCACGTTCCATATTATCATTCACCACCACTTCCCTACTCACTTCCTTTTGTAGGACCGAAAAGCTGTTATTTTTGGCAATGGGCTGACCATTAACTTGTCCAGTAATACCGTTCAAGCTTTTAACACCGTTCAAGCTTTTAACACCGCTACTCACATTAGAAGGTGAGTCATGATTTACAGATCATGTCCCATTCTCTACTCGACGCCCGCTTCTCCTAACAACTTGGAATCTATCCCCTTCAACATTCTTCTCAAGTATGGCTTCATTATTACTCTTCTCCTTTTGTGTCCCCATGTTACGCACACCCGGCGTCTTAGGGCAAGCTTGAACTCCATGTCCAACAATACCACCCAAAGGACAAATATTCGAAATACCTTCATACGCCACAAAATATCGTTCTCCATTAATCGAAAATGTGCCTTTCAATGCACGGCGCAAATCCACCTCAACACAAACGCGAGCAAAACGTCCTCGTTTGAAATGAAGAGTCGTTAAATCCACTTTAATTGGTTTTCCTAACCCTCGAGCTATGCCCAATAGAATTTCTTTATGATAAAAATTCAATGGGATACTCGAAATTCTTTCCCAAACCGGAGTCGTCACGATATCGTCTCGCAATGGATCAAAAGTATGTGTCCACGCTTGGACCATTAAATGACTCCCAAAAACTCTCCATGAACCACCAATAAGCACAGCTAAATACTCCTCTTCAACTTCAAAGCGTACCACAAAAAACTGCCTAGGTAAATCAACAACATACATATTCCCTTTTGGGCGCCATAACTCCCTTAAACGTCGAGTCATATTTGGTATAGAAACCGATCTTCCCAACACTTTGACGATCATACAATTCTTCCACAACCCATTCATCGCTTTAAGCACCTCATGTCCAATTGAGATCACTGGTTCTCCATCCTCACCACTAGGAAAAGAGACATGAACCCTGGCTCGAACAAAATCATTCTCTACCACACTCTCCGTATTCAACACTTCCCCACCCTTATTACCAGCAACTTTACTAGCCCACGTCACTGCCTTAGCCCCCGTAAAGTCACCAGAAGCTTGATCCATCATCTCGGCATCTTTCCCATGAACAGATTGCTCTCTCTCATCAATCCCGTCGATTTTAGCTTGCACAATACTCTTACCGTTAGAGGCAAGCTTTTCCCACGATTTCGTCATGTCCGACGGGTCCCCTGGTGGTTGCCCCTTCTCAACCACATCAACCATCGTTGCGTCACACTCCGAAGCCCCACCCATACCTTCATCTTTTTTCAAAACCCTAACCCTACCTTCATCGCCTGTCATCGCAAAACCCTAACGCTCTATCTTTCAAATTTTTATTTCTTTCTTATTATTACTTTTTGTCACATAATTTATTTATTTTTCAGTTATTGTATTCCTTTGATTTATTTACTTTATACTAAATTATTTTAACTTATTTTATGTCTTGAAAATATTTTTTTATAAATAACTTATATTAATTAAATTAGATTAATTTAATAATTTATATATTTTACTTACTTTATTTTATTAATGGAAATTTTTTTATTTTATTTTAGTTATTTATTTATCTAATATAGTTATTTATTTAAATAATTTATTAATTTAAATTATTATTTTACTTCAAATTGTTTACAAGAATTTTTAATTTTTAATTATTAAACTTTTATAATTAATTTATTTTGTTTAATATAATTTATTTTATTTTATTTTATTAGTGTAGTGTTGATACCAGGATTAGCACCTGCTCTGAAAGCCCATTTCGACCCAAGGCTCAGCTGGACGCCGATGTGACGAAGGAGAAGGGCCAGGAAGACAGAAGCTATATGGGCCGACCTGACGAGCTGGGCTGTCCAGCTCATGGCCCATTAGGCTAAAACAATGTAATTAGGATTTTTGCCTTATGTTCTCATATAAATACTCATGTAATCACTTCTAAAAAGAGATATGAAATTCTTCTAAGCTTTGACCCACATAATCTAAGACCTAAGACCTTTTGTTAAGTCTTGATTCAACAGTTGGCGCCGTATGTGGGGAATAGCTAGAAGGCATTCGTAACTTACTTTTTGCAGGAAGAGAAGCATCAGACAATGACCACGGGATCACAGGAGAGACAGCAAGACAACGTTATCGTTGAGCTGGAAAAAGATGACAACAACGAGAAGACAGCGGACGAGGCAGGAGCCATAGAGCCAGCCGCAGAGCCCACTATAAAGGATCTGCTAAAACAGATGCTTGCGCAGCAAGACGATACCACGCGGCTACGAGCTGAATCCCAAACCCTATAAGCATAGTTGGAAAGCATCGCCGCATCCACAAGAGGGAGAGATCTACGCAACATCTCACGGAATCTATTCGAAACATCCTACCAAACTCCTCCCACAGGTGGAGGACGGGGACACATCGACCACATCAACTCCAGCAGATTCAGAAGCTCCGCCGAGGACACCGAGATGAGCATTATCCGCGAACAGCTAAAAATCATGAGCTCGCAGGTACACCAAGCCACCAGCTCGGCGCCGGATATCACTCGCGCCATCGAAGAAACTCAACGAACCCCCTTTTCAAGGAGAGTAATCGACATACCAGTTCGGCACTCCGCAAAGGTAAAATTTGCAGGATACGA
>OVBE01011872.1:0-13829 GCA_900406425.1 Iberis pinnata
TGTATTTATTAACCTAAAATCATGAACTAGGTGATCAAACTAATTCAAGCAATGATAGCAAATCTAGACTAAGAACCTGACAGATTGAATCCATTAAAGTCAAACCCAAACCATCAAAATTTGTTTTCCCTGGGAAAATCCTACAACCTAACAAAGAGACTACTCAGACATAGCAAGAAATCAACAATCATTAATAGAGAAAGCATATTCAAAAGCCATAATTTAATTAAAGTAAATAGAGAGTTCAGAATTCTTCTCCAATATACAGGTATCAGGATTCGTCTCTCTTAGAAAAACTTTCAAAATAATGAATTGTGTGTTCTGTATCTAGTTTCTCCTAAAAATAAACCTAAGCTTCTCACTTATATAGAATTCAAAAGAGAATAAAACCTAATAATAATACCTATGATAAGTCTTGAGGACAGGAACGTCTTTTTGGCATTCTTTAATAATTCTCGAGCATTCGGATCGATCGATCCAAACTTATAGAAGTTTTGTAGTCTTCAGGATCGATCGATCCAAGTGTAGATCAATCGATCTCCGCAATCATGTGCTACACATGCTTCTTCTGCGAGACAGCTTGGCCAGTCTTCAGTAAAATCGTCACAACTTCTTATTGCTTCAATGGATTGACCTAAAATCACTTTCATATGAAAGCTAACTCATGTGGCCAGCTTGAGTTAAAATCTCAGCTCATTCCATTCATTGCAACATCTCTCAATGTCGATCAATTTACGGCTCTTCTACTGAACTCTACTTCTACATTCGTCAAATTGTATCCACTTTGTGCACAAAACCACCTTTTTGTTCCAGAACGTCAAAAATACTTGGAATCATGAAAATATACCAAAAACACATAGAAAATACTCGAATGATAACAAATAGCAAGTATAAATACTCACTAAAAGGCATTAAAATTGAATGATATCAATTTTCTTGTTGAAAACCAGGTTGAAAGGTTGTTTGAAAACCTACTCAGTTTGAATTCTGCACAAAATTCCTATTCTATTTTTCTTGAAAACCACTCCCACCTGAATTCTGACCAAAAGCTTGTCTAGATTTCCGCACAAAGGTGTTATGTTGAGTAGGATACACTTGATCTTGGAGATTTTCCACATTGGTGCTTCTCCAAGAGAGATTACCCTTGTTGTAACCTGGGTTGAAACCTTGATTGAATACTCTTTGTCCTTGGCTATTGACATAGCTTACTTCTTCTTCATTATCAAGCTCCTTGATAGAAAAGCAGTCTGCTTTAATCTTCTCTACATCTTCAGCGAAGCTGACATGTTTTTGGTTTTGTCCTTTGAGAAGTTGAGTGAGAAGTCCTTTTACCTTAGTCAATTCAGAAGATTATGAACTAGTTGACCTTACTCTTCGATCGTAATCAGGATAGTGATTGTCATTGCTTTGAGCTAGATTGTCAATCAAATGATAGACTTCATTTACAGGTTTGGTCATGAAGTCACCATTGCTAGCAGTATTAAGAGAGAGTCTATATTGCTATTCAATACCTCTGTAGAAGTTATTTAGAAGGTTCAGCTATGAGAATACGTGCTGAGGAAAATCCTGAAGGTACTCGTTAAATCTTTAACATGCCTCATAGAAAGATTCTACAGGACCTTGCTAAAACTGAGAGATCTTGTTTCTCGGGTTGTTTGTCCTTGTAGATGTGTAGAAGTTGCTCATAAACTTGGATTTGCACTCATCTCAAGTTTCTATAGATTTTGCAGGCAGCGATTTTGACTATCTAAGAGCTCTATCAGCAACAGAGTTATTGAAGAGCTTACAATGCATGAAGTATTTAGAGACTCCATTAAGTTGGATGGTGCTGCAGATGTCCTCAAAGTTATCTATATGATCCATATGATGCTCCATGGGTAAACCATAGAATTGGTTTTTCCTGAGCAAATGTATAAGCTGAAACGGGAACTGATAGTCATATCTTTGAGGTTGGCGAGGGTGTAGAGCATTCCTATTGGCGAGGAAATCTTCGGGGTTGTTGAAGTCTCCAACTAGTACCTTGTTTTGATGTAGTGGACGATTGCTAACATGTTCTGGTGGGTCTTGATTACCATTACCGCCTACTTGCTATTCTGGTGGAACTTGATTGTTGTTCCCTCCTCCCTTGGGGTTAATTAACTGATTTTATCCTGGACCAGGAGGAAGCAAGTTGTCGTTCGGGTCCATTGGATCAACCGGATTCTGATTAACGTTTTTAGCCATTGATGTGGATGAGTTGGCGTTTCTTCGAGCTTTCCAGTTTGAGCGTTCTAACTTTGCAAGTTCTTCGTTATTGAGGTTGAGCAATTCAGATAATTTGTTAGATCATGCACCTGCAATACACAGACAAGAAGAAAGAACGAGATTAATACTGAAAAATAAAAATCTTAGACTAGACGCTAAGTAAAAGTTAAAAGGCACAATTGTTCCCCGGTAACGGCGCCAAAAACTTGATACACTCAGGTTTTAACCCAAATATATTCACTGCAAGTGCACAACAAACGCAGTAGTACAACGGATTGAATCCACGTTGACCAAATTCTGAGACTCTCAGTCAAACGTTCGAATCTAGCTAAGACGGTAATAAGAAATATTGTTTGATTTAAACGATTGTAAATTTAAAAGATTTTAAATTAAAATGGTTGTAAGCAATTAAAGAAAGCGCTAGGCGTAAGGGAATTCCACATGTTATCAGGTTTGGAGCTCAGGTTGACATGCAATATTTTATATTGGAAATAGTTCTCAATTCAAAAGAAAATAATAGACTAATCTCCTCCCGAAGTATTAGACCCCTATAATCGAATTACTAAAGACAAACTTCTGTTGTATTTAGATAATTCAATCATGCATTGATTACAGACTCGATATGGTCATAAGCATCAAAGACAATACTCCCGCAAGAAGGGACGCTTATTCATCTAGACTAAGTTAGGTTTCTAAACAAAATCCCTTTGTATTTATTAAACTAATATCATGAACTAGGTGATCAGGCTAATTCAATCATTGATAACAAATCTAGACTAAGAACCTAGCAATTCAAATCAATTATGTCAAACCCTAACTATCAAACCTGATTTCCCTCGGAAACCCCTATAACCAAACAAGGTGACTACTTAGACATAACTAAGCAATCAACAATCGTCATTAAAGAAGAACACAAAGAAGAAATCGAATTGTATAGAAAATAAAAGATAGAGTTTAGAAATCTTCTCCAAATATAGGGTCGAATATGAATAATCTTTAAATTCTAAAAGTTAATTAATTGTTGTGTTGTTTTTTTCTAATAAAAACAGCCAAAAAGCTTTTATAGACTAAAATAAAATAAGAAAACCTAATCTAATAAGGAAAACTCTTGATAGGTCTTGAGGACGAATGCGTCTTTTTGATTATTTCCAAGCTGGTTCGGGTGATGGGATCGATCAATCCACGTAGGGATTGATCGATCCATCGTTCTGCTTCTTCCGAGATCGATTGATCCAGGTATGAGATTGATCTATCTGTTTTTACGTAGATCTCCGGGAGCTTTGGATCGATCGATCTAGGCGTGAATAGATCGATATCTCTTCATGTGCTTGCTAAATCTATCCTTTTTCAATTGGGTTCGATCCATCTATCTTCAATTTTTCCCATTTGCACCTGAAATCTTCTGAAAATCATCATTTTTTGTCCAGAAACGTCTCAAGCACCTAAAATCCTGAAAACATACCAAAAACACATGGAAAACACTCGAATGATGCCAAATAGCAAGTATATATACCCACTATAAGGCATCAAAACCGAGTGATATCATCATTGTAAGAGTATGGTTTTGTGCAATCTTATGAGGATTATTCCCTATTTTCGTACACTAGAGGCATTGATCAACTAAGAGTATTAATATATATTGATGATCTCATTATTTGTGGGAATAACAAGGTTCTACTTGATCGTTTTAAAGCTTACTTGGGTACTTGTTTTCACATGAAGAATTTAGGCAAGTTGAAATATTTTGGGGATTGGAAGTGAGTCATGGATCATCTGGTATTTATGTTTCACAAAGAAAATATGCTTTGGACATTGTCAAAGAGTGTGGACTTAGTGGATCACGTCCGGCTACAACACATATTGAACAAAAGAATAATTTGGCAAAAGCTGCGAGTCCTCTTCTTGTTGATCCGACATCTTATCGAAGACTACTAGACCGGCTGATTTATCTCTTGAACACAAGACCGAATCTCTTTTATTCCATTAATCTCCTCTTACAATTTATGCAAGCTCCTACAGAAGCTCATTGGGAAGCGGCATTGAGATTGTTCGTTACATTAAAGGTTGTCCTGGTCAAGGTATCATGGTGTCTTCTTCTTCCGATTTGTTGCTGACTGTGTATTGTGACTCCGACTGGGCTTCGTACCCCTTGACTCGTCGGTCACTCAGTGACTTTGCTTTTTTTGTTTGGTGATTCATCGATTAGTTGGAAGACAAAGAAGAAGCTTACTGTTTCTCATTCTTATGCAGAGGTCGAATATCGCGCTATGACGATGGCATTGCGCGAGGTCAAATGGATCCGTAAGCTTCTTGCTGATGTTGGCGTCGATGTTTCAGCTCCGAAAAGAATGTTTTGAGATAATAAAGCAACTCTTCATATTGTTGCGAATCTTGTGTTCACGAACGAACGAAATACATAGAGTCTGATTGTCATGCGGTTTGAGATGTGGTAAAGGATGGACTTCTTGTCACAGATTGTGTGCCTACTTCGTTGCAACTTGCGGATGTCCTCACTAAGGCTCTTCCGCGTGATCAGTTTCTCTTATTGTTTTCCAAGTTGGGAGTTCAAGACTTTCACTCTCCATCTTGAGGGGGAGTATTCCGATAACTATACAAGTGGAGTTTGTTAGGAAAAGATATGGGAGAATATAATTTGTTATGTTGTATAGATTCTATAATTGTTTCTACAGTCTGTATAAATACTCTGTAAACCTCTTTTGATAAAGCAAGTTGATTGAGATTAAAGAATCTAGAAGGATTACTGTTTTGAAAACCAAAAAATCTGATAAAAATGATTATTGTTTTGAAAACCAAAAAATCTGATAAAAATCTCCATCTTGAATTTAGATTGTGATTTGCTTTCCTCCGTGAGTGTGTTTTTGCTTAACAGAGGGTGGCGATTTGAAGCAGTTGTGAAAATGTTAGTTTATGAAAACTGAAAATTCTTAATGTTCTCAATATGTAACAGAGATTAACAAACTTGTCAGGAGTTCTTAGTTCTTCTCACAAACTCTAAATCACTAGACTATTTCAAATCCATACAGATATTTGCAAGTGAAAAACAATAACATTTCAAATTCACAAGAGGATCAAACCATACAAGAACAGAACCACGAACTCAACAATCCATGAAGCAAATTAAGCAGATTGGATATTTTAAAAAGCAAAATACGATTTAAAGACAATCTCCTCATTTGTCACTTGTAACAGTTGTTTGCTCTTCTGTTTTCGCCTCCTTGATTGCATGAGCTTGAGTTTCTTCCTTCTTCTCACCAGATTTAACTTATTTTCTTGCAAATACAAAATCATTTGATTGCCACTAGTTCAAAATTAAAGATTACAGGAAAATTATATCATTTCATCAATAATGATCTGACCAAACTTAATCTCTTTGTGTGTATATGTGTATGTGATAGAGAAGAATGTGTGAATCCATCGTGACCTATTCTGTCACATTTATAAGCAGATACACGATTTATAACAAGAAAGAATGGAAAGGATAAAGAGAGAAATGAAACTTGTAACTCCAAGCAGAAGGGCTTACGAAGATGTCGGAGGAAGAGCTTACGAAGATGTTAGAGGAAGAACACGATTTTGCAGAGAAGAAGAAGAGATGGATGATTAGGATTCGTGATAATTTTGTTTTGATTTGAGGATTTTTTATGTAGAAAAGACGAAAAACAAGGTGATTTAACTAATAGTTAACAAACATTTAACAGTGTTAAATTTTTATTAACGGTTGATTAACTATAAATCTAAAATGGTCAAATCAACTTAAAATTTAATATTAAAAAAAATTAGGAATTAAAATGGCTTGCAATAAAAAAATATAAGTTTTTTTGCCAAAATTTTAAAGTTCGAGATTATTTGACATTTTTCCCTATAAAAAAATTAATGTTTAACAAAATATCTAATTATAATTAAGTATATTTATTGCTTTCTTAACCAATTCAAATTTTCTCCATGCACTTTACACATAAAGCAGGGATTTGGCCGATTTTACTCACATATATCGGAAAAAAGGGTGATTAGTGCTTGTACACGTGTAATGGTTATTTTTTCGTGAACTCACTTTTTAACCTTATTAAACAATGTCCACATTGTTTAATATTTTGAATCTTGTTCCCATACTAATAAAAGGTAGCTCTTAGCCTGGTACTGATACACTCTTAGGTTACCAGGTCAAAATGTTGACGTGTACAAATACAAAACCAAGTTAGGTTCGTTGACTTCGGTCAAATATTAAACTACGTCGTTTTGCATTAAAACTTTTTAAAAAATTAGTGTAAAATCCCTTAACAAACATTTCCTCTCTTTCGTTCTTCTTTTTTCTAATTTTCTTCATGTGTTCTTACGAATTGGTTTTATCAAACAAAGATTGGACTCAACCTTACTAATATCAATCTGACAAACATAAGAAGTTCTTTATTCTTCCATTTCTCTTTGATTAACTCTAAGATGAGAAGAAAATTTATTCGCCTGGCATGCACTGCCTTCTTCACATCTATATTTTTATTGGACCCAAAATCTCAAACTCATCCTTTCAATTCTTTTTCTTCACATATTCACATATATGTTTCGTATAATCATTATTTCTAACAAGGTTTCTTATTTCAAAGAACAACCTTTGTTCAGTTTCATATAATCATTAAGATGGCTTGAAATGTTCGATTTTAGAGAACTAGCACTCACTTATCCTTTCATCATATATCTTATTTTTATTGAGAACTTATCATGTGTTTTAAAATTTGATTAGAGTAATCAGTTTAACTGAGAACAATCTTTGTTTGGTTTCTTCTAATCGTTAAGCTGGATTGAGAATTTTGATTCTTAATGTAATTGTTTATGGTTGGTACAACAAGGATGCTTTGATCATGGTAGAGTGAAGCTTGACGGTGAGACATACTCGCTTGAGGTGAATTCGATTTTTGTGTTAATCAAATCCGCATATCGAATTTGTCGAAATTAGGTTGAGCATAATACAGATGATTCTCTTTAATAATTTTGTGACAATTTTTCTATTTTTGTTGTATCGTGTCATGATTCTTGAATCAAAGTTGAGTAATGAGAGAGTTGATGAATTAATTGTAGAAGATCCATGGAAGCTTTTATGTTGGTGATCACGGAAAGAAAATTAGAAAGCGGAAGAACGAAAGAGAGGAATTTTTTTTAGGGATTTTGCACTCATTTTTTAAGTTTTAATAAAAACGATGTAGTGTAATATTTGACCTAAGTCAATGAATCTGATTTGGTTTACATTTGTACGTATTAACATTTTAATCTGGTAATCTGACAGTGTGTCGGTACCAGGCACTAAAAAACTATTTTTTATTATTACGGAAACATGAGTTAAAATATTCAACAATGTAAATATTGTTTAGTAAAGTTAAAAAGCAAGTTACGAAAAATAACCGTATACGAACACTAATTGATTTTTTTTTTTTTTTAATATATACCAATAATACAATTTTTATGATATTTATTATAAAATAAGATGTTTATGGTATTTAATGTAAATTCCTAATTACTTTGACAAAGAAAGGTAAAATATCTGTAGGAAGACAGCAACTCAGCGAGGGCTTTAACTAAAGTTAGGACATTTATATTCCTTGGGCACTAAACTCGACTTGCCGTCTCCTCAAACCCTAAAAGCCTTCTCCTTCTCTCCGAAGACATAATCCTAATCCCAATCTCCGATGACGAAGAAGCTTCCTAACCCTTTAGAAGATCCACCGACGGCATCTTCAAGCGACGACGATGATGTGGAGACTTCCGCTGGAGAAGAAGAAGAAGAAGACGAAGACGAAGTTTCTTCATCTGAAGAAGACGAACCCAAACATTCCGTCAAAGCTTCTGTTACCGTTGCTATTCCAGGTAAAACCACTCTCTCCTCCGCCGCGAAGGAAAACTCCGATTCGGATTCTGGATCAGAGACTGAGACCGATTCCGACTCCGAAACCAATCAACCACCGAATCCTCCTGTGAATCAAGAATCTAAGAAAACCATTGCCGTCCCTTCCGCCGCTCAGCCAAAAAAGAAGGAGGCTCAGCCGTCTGCTCAACCGTTGGTAAAATCGGGAACGAAGCGTCCTAATGAAGGTGCTTCAAAGGAGCCAAATTCGAAGCAAGCTAAGAAGGTTACATCAGGAGACGAAGAGAAGAAGATCGCAGAAGATTCAAAGAAACCTGCTTTTCAGAGACTATGGACAGAAGAAGATGAAATCACTGTCCTTCAAGGGATGATTGATTTCAAAGCTGAAACAGGTAAGTCTCCTTACGAAGATACAAATGGATACTACGATTTCATCAAGAAATCGATTAGCTTTGAGGTAAGTAAGAACCAATTCATGGATAAGATTAGGAGTTTGAAGAAGAAGTATATGGGTAAAGAGAAGCCTTCATTTACGAAACCACATGATCAGAAATCTCTTAAACTGTGCAAATATATTTGGGGACCAGAAGGAATGGCTCTTGAATCTGCTGTTAAGTCGAATGGAGTGTCGAAGAAGAGTCAGAAGTCGAAGAAGCTTGACACTGTGAAGCAACAGTTGTCGTTTCCTTCTTCACCTAATGGTAAAACGATTGAAGAAGATAAGAAAGTGCTGACTTGTGAAGGTGATTTGAAGCCGCCGACTGATTTGGATTGGTTTGAGAACTCGTTTCTTGTGGGATCAATTGCGGGTTTTGGAGTTGATGAGCATACGGTAAAAGAAAGATGGAGGTTGGTACCAGCTGAGAACAAGAAGAAGGTGGAAGAGAAGTTTAAGATATTGCAGGCCAACGAGTTTGATTTTGTAATGGAGAAGACAGAGTTGTTGCATCAAGTGACCTCTATGATAGCTGAGGCATCTAAGAAGAAGCCTTTAGATATATAGATGCAATGAAAATGCAACCTCTTTTTTTGTTTTTTGTTTTTTGTTTTCTGATCTTAGGATTGAACCTATGTCTTCCGTTCTATGTTATGTTTTCTGGCGTTTTTAATCATATGAACTCTATATTTAGGATTGTTGCTTATATATAAAGCACCGTGGAAGTAAATTCTGTCAAGGTTTGAGGCCAACTCTGTTATAATGTTAGCAAGTTGTGTTGATTAAAATGGGTTATCTTGTGGAGTTCTCTGTTGAATAACTGAATTGAATCTGAAACATTCGGTGTTCTATTAGTAAAAGGCTACTGCTAAATTGAAAGCCAAACTTCAACTAATAGATTGAAATGGTTAAATAAAACAAACTCTTTGGTAACTCTTCAAAGTTGCAAAGAATCAGCAAGTCAAAACAAGTTTTTGATCCTTAGGTGAGAATAAAGTAAAGAGGAGAGGAAGGTAACAACTTAGTTGTTTCAAAGATTCACGTGCCTACCTTCTAATTAATAAGCCTTTTTGATCAATGGTTGTACCAAAAAAAACTTAGTAGCCATTTATTTTACTTCCTATATAAAAGTCTAAGGGCTCAATAAGCTCATAACAAACAAATACCAACCTATGTATTTGCAATAATGGACCAGACCACCAAATCGAAGAAGGCTTGTGTTATCGGTGGCACCGGAAACTTGGCATCTATTCTCATCCGGCATTTACTCCAAAATGGCTACGCAGTTAACGCCACAGTTAGAGATCCAGGTTCTTCTTGCTTCTTTATCCTCTGATTTATGTCATTTTGAATGTTTAGTGACTTTTCAATTTGAAACTGCAGATAATGAGAAGAAAATGTCTCACCTTAGACCACTTGGAGAACTCGGCGACCTCAAGATTTTTAAAGCGGATTTGACCCATGAAGAGAGTTTCGATTCCCCAATCTCAGGATGTGAATACGTCTTCCATGTCGCAACACCAATCAACTTTAAATCTAAAGATCCCGAGGTATGTCTTAAACAGATTGAAACTCCAAAGTGAAACATTTTTAATCTATTCTTGCTTGTGTTTCAATTAACAGAAAGACATGATCGAACCGGCTATACAAGGAGTGATCAATGTGTTAAAATCTTGCTTAAAACACAAATCAATCAAGCGCGTGATCTACACTTCTTCAGCTGCTGCTGTTTCCATTAACAATCTTTCTGGACCAGGACTTGTGATAAACGAAGAAAACTGGTCCGATGTTGATTTTCTCACAACGGAGAAGCCGTTTAATTGGGTAATATAATTTCTTGCTACACAAGCTAGGCTTTGCCCTAAGATAAATCAGTTTACTCACTCTCTTTCTTTCCTAGGGCTACTCAATCTCAAAGATCTTAGCAGAAAAGGCAGCTTTAAAATTTGCGGAGGAGAATAAGATCAATCTTGTCACCGTGATTCCGTCAGTGATAGCCGGAAACTCGCTCTTCTCCGATCCGCCGAGCAGTTTCTTTCTCTCGATGTCTTTGATTACAGGTTAAAAAGAATATACTACTTAATTCCTTGTGTTTCAGGTTAAGACTCAAAGATGATTGGTTTTGTTGTTAGGGAAAGAAATGCATCTGATGTGTCTCAAAGAAATGCAGAAGGTATCTGGCTCCATCTCATTCGTCCACGTCCACGACTTGGCTCGTGCCCATCTGTTTCTTGCACAGAAAGAAACAGCTTCTGGTCGATACATTTGTTGTGCTTACAATACAAGTCTTCCCAAGCTTGGGGATTTTCTCAAACAGAGATATCCCAAGTACAATGTCTTGTCAGAGTAAGCAATTTTTTTTTCTTCATGGAAATTGTGAATTTTAGTAGAAACTTGGATTTTTTCTGTTATATTTCTCATAAGTTTTCGTTGTGAATTTTGTAGATTTGAAGAGTGGTTGTCGATTGAAAAACTGAAGTTGTCTTCTGAAAAACTCATAAAGGAAGGGTTTCAATTCGAGTATGGGATCAATGAGATGTATGATCAGATGATAGAGTGCTTTGAGTTAAAAGGATTTATCAAAGCTAAAGAATCTTGATTGGATTTTATCAGTATGAGTCTTTGATCTCATTCTCATTTTATAATATGTTGACAAATATATTACAACTGAAAATGAATCTTCTCAAACTTGTACACTTAAGCATTTTAAAGACTTTCACGTGTTCTCGTCCACAAGAATCACAAACAAACTTTTATCATTTTCTCTCCCCATAGTTACATCTTACAACAATCCATTACCATACTCATTACTATAGTCAATAAAGCCATCTGACAATTCTTCTGGTCTAACAATAAAATGATATAGTAATAGAGGTTCGAAGAAGCTGTCACGTGTTCAAGAATTATTAGAGCAGTTTTAAAAAGTTTGTTAATCTGTTAATCTGTTGAAAACAAAGTAACAAACTTAACAGAGCAACATAGCAAAAACAGAGTGAAGTAGGAGCTATAAAGCTGAAGCGAGAAAGAAGAAGAAGATTACGCAGAAGTTTTGATCAATTCTCTCTCTGAAATTCTATGTTGTTCTCAAATTTAGTTCATTGATGTTCTAGAGTGGTTTCTATTGTAAACTCTACACATTGTGAGTAAAGGATTTGTACTTTCTATTGAGTATTAATTCTTAGTTCTTCACATTACAATCTAATTGTACCAAAGGTATCAGACTCAATTCGATTCTCACACATTCTCGGAATTCTTGTAGAAGCTATGGAGACGGGATCACAAGCATCGAAGAATGATTCTCATGACGATGCAGAGCTTGAAATGAAATTATCATGAATGTTGATCAATGCGATGGAGGAAATGAACTCAAAGATCGATTCCTCAATACAAGAGAAGACTGCGTGCTTGAAAGATTCTCTGGAACATACATCAGAGAAGAATTCTGCAGATCTTTTTGAAGCTTTCAAGATTTTCAGTGATAATAATGGCGGTTCTTCAAAATCAGGTCCAATCCTTGACAATCCACATGGTTTTCAAATACAGCATCCGGATCAATCTCAATCTAATCGAACTGGTAATTACTCAAACTATTATGCTATTACGAGATTAGCAAGATTAGACTTCCCTAGGTTCAATGGTGATAAAATTAGGGAATGGCTCTTTAAGGTTGAACAGTTTTTCTTGATTGATCATACACCTGATGCTATGAAAATCAATATGGCTTCAATACATTTTGATGATGATGATGATGCGGCTTCGCATCAAGCTCTCATTCAATATGATTCACAAATCTATGCTACCAAAGATTGGCATACTTTTAAACTGTGGTTGAATGAAAGATTTGAAGAGGTATTGGATGATCCAATGGCAGAGTTGAAACAACTTCAAGAGACTAATGGCATTTCAGAATATCATAGCAAGTTTGAAGTCATTAGAACACGTATTAACCTACCTGAAGAGTACTTGGCCAGTGCGTATTTGCAGGTCTCTGCATGGATACACAAATGCATCTGCGCATGTTTCAACCTAAGTCAGTAAGACAGTGCTTAGTTCTTGGAAGGCTGTATGAAAAAGCACATCCAAAACGCAGTACCACTTCAACTTGGCAGAATACAAAGGAATTCTCAGATCAAAGTTCTTCAAAATATACTAATAACCATAAGTAATCGTTTATGCATAAGGAGTTGTTACACCAGGATCAAAAGTTTGGTATTCAACCAAGGAAAACACTGACTAAAGAGGAGATTAATGAGAGAAGGGCAAAGGGAATGTGTTTTCAGTGTGATGAAAAGTACACACCAGAAGATTATCAAACTCACAAGAAACAATTGTATATGATTGAGGCAGATTGTGATACTGATACAAAAAAAGAACAGGAAGAGGATGAAGCTAATGAGCAAAGTGAAATAGCTCACATTTCTGTTCATGTTGTTACTGGTGTTACTGACTATTGGATTATAAAGGGGGACTCATGGCAAGAAGGCCATGTTCAATCTGATTGATTCAGGTTCAACTCATAATTTCATTGATCATGTTATGGTGAACAAGCTAGGATGTGTCATAGAACCAGTTGGTTCAATTAAGGTAGCAGTGGCTGATGGCATCACAATTTCTATTAAAGGGTGTCTTAATCAGTTCCAATGGAACTTCCAAAACCATACTTTCACAGCAAATTGTATGGTCATCCCCTTGGGAGGTTGTGATATGGTGCTTGGTGTGGAATGGTTACAAACTTCAGGTCCAATTACTTGGGATTTCAAAACATTTGAGATGTAATTTAAGCTACACAATGTTAAAATAGTCCTTCATGGTTTGAAACAAGGGTCAATGAAAGAGCTGAAGACAATCAAGTATTCTAAAATGCAAAATACCACTAGTCAAATGGCAATGTTTTGTTCATTGCAGCTGAGTGTTTTAGACACAGTTCCTACAAGAGATACAGCTCTGTGATATTACTCAGATTTAATGCATTTTAGTAGGCATTTATGCCTGCTAAACTTGTATTATCTGAGCATTTTCTTTGTAAAACTGGATTTTTCTAAGACTTTCAGGTGTTCGGGTCAATTTTGGATTAAACGTGCTGAATTGCTACATTTTTGGATGGAATCTGGCTTAATGAAGAAACGAAGAGTCGATCTGGGATTAGATCGATGAAAAATGAAGATTTGAAGTCAAGACGACTTCAGACCGATTGGTCCTACCTTGGACCGATCGGTCTATAATTCCGAAGTTACAGAAACTTTGGACCGATCGGTCTGTCCCTGGACCGATCGGTCC
>OVBE01011873.1:0-12653 GCA_900406425.1 Iberis pinnata
TATTGTTATTTTTTTGTTAAGGGTTATTATTATTATTATTATTATTATTATTATTATAACATATATATTTAATATGCTTTTATTTTATTTTTAATGTAAAAAATTATTGAAAACAATAAAAAAATATTATATGAACAATTTTTCTTTTCGAAATACACATTACAAAAAAAATCAAAACATATTTTGACAATTATATTACACAAAATAAAAGTATAAAAATATTTAAAAAAATAAAACCCACGTGTACACATGGGTAATCATCTAGTATAAATACAAAAGTAAGGAGGAGATAGGAAATACCATGTTTACCACCACCATGCCCACTACTTGATGCTCCAATATCAATATCACCCATCAATCTTCTCCCTACAAATTATATTGTGTCATATCATATGTATCAATTTCGAAATTTATTATATTTATATATATATATATATATATATAACTAAGGAGGATGGAGGAAATACCATGACCACCACCACCACCCTGCTGACTGCTTGATTGTCTTGTGAATCTGGATCCATTTGGCCTATATATACTCATCAATTTCCTCCCTATATTTCACAATTATTTTACTTTATATTAATTTATTTTCAAATAAAACTCATCCTCGGGTGTGTATATATATGCATATAGTATGTGTGCTTCACAAGAACTGATCTTTAGTGGTCTTATCCCAATTAGTATATATACAAAAGGCCAACATGATTCAAATGATTATTAAACTATATTACTTGTAATAGATTGCAACTATATATATATTTTCATGAGATGTATATATGTGATTAGACTGTATCATGAACTTCTCTCCATTATATATTTTTATGGTTAAAACACTAACCAGTGACTGCGAGTGCGTCATGGTGAGAAGGACGAGCAGATTCAGTATGCCAAAGCAGGCTGCAAAGAATCAAAAGCACAACGAGCAAATGAACCAATTCTGAAGATAGAGTCTTCTTTCCCATCTCTCTAGCTAGCTCTATTTCTATTTCTTATGCAAGATCTTAATTTAAATATACGGAATGGAGAGGAGGCATTCCAAGTAGTATATATAGTAATATACAACACCCTAAAAAAAGGATCCCAGAAATTTATATATTAAGTTTATCCACTAGTCATTTTTATTGATCAACAAGTTGACCCTCGCGTCTCTCCAATGTAGCGAAGACTGACTTTTTAAGAACTTGATGTGTGGCTAGTAGGGCTGAGTTTTCACGAATTCAATTCGATTTCGAGTCAGAATTAATCGGTTCGGATTATAAAATTTAATATTCAATCGATACTTTACCGTTTTTATTTGGTTCAGTTCCAGTTTAGTTTTTATCAGCTCTGGATCGGTTCGGTTCTATATTAGAAGAGCCATAAATTTCTCAAAAATTTCGGTTCTTAATCGGTTTCGGATATAATAAACTCGAAATGAGCAAGATTACCCGAAATTAGTTTATAATACCCAAAATATTTAACAATCCAATCAAAGTATCAAACCACAAAGTCCTAGTTCAAAAAAAAAAAATGGAAACGTCAAAGGTCTCAGGAGTTGGTGGTGGTCTCGGTATGGATCTAACCTCTGAGCTCCTCTTGCTGCTCTGTCCATCTCCCCGGCGGCGCTAGGCGCGTGTGGAGCGTCTCCCGGTCTGGTCAGCCGGTGAGACCGGCTTTTGGTGGCCATTCGTCTGGTGGAGGTGGTTCGGTGCGGTTTTTGAAGGGTTCATCGGAAGTGCTAGGCGCAGCGACTTCTTCCGGTTTGGAGGGTGCCGGCTCGACGGTTGCGGGTGGCCAACTCCCGTTTTTTCTCCTTCTCCTCGGCTTCGGACGGTGGTGGCTTCAAGACGGCGGCGGCGGCGGGTGTTGTTTAGGGTTCAAGCTCTTGGTCTCTTCCCTAGGGTTTGTGTCTCAGGGTTTGTGTCTTTGGGCTTTAGGTTTTTGGGTTTTGGCCCAGTTTGATTTGGGTTTTGGTTCTGGGTTTGGGCTTTGTCCATTCAAATTTTTCTCTTTTTAAGAGAATAACGGTTTCTAGGGCTTTTTAATTTTTTTTGGGCTCTAGATAGTTTACCTTAGCTTTAATTAGCTTATGTATCTTTTCATTATTTAATGAATATTTACATTTTATCAAAAAAAAAGGTCTCAGGAGTTGATCCCTAAAAAGAATCTACATTAATAATAAGGTTTTATATAAATTCGGTTATTCGGTTATTCGGTTTGCCATTCGGTTTTCGGATCGGATCTGGATCTATATCCGAGTCTTTTTTATTCTTCGGTTCCATTTTTTGCCAATGCCTAGTGGCTAGATCTAGTTTTATTTCTCCAAAATTTATCATATATAGATCTGGATTTTCGTACAATATTGGATCAAATATATATATATATATATATATATATATATATATATATTAAGACAAAAAAAACGTATATATTATGGTATACTAAAACGTATTGATTAAGGTGTATATGTTGACAAATGACTTTTACAGTATCATAAAACTAAATTCAAATGATATAATATAAAATCATTTATTTATAAATAATATAAAATAAAACCATATATTAATAATTGATACAAGATATTATATGTTACATCAGTTAAAAATGTTGTTATTTTGAAATTATTAACATCATTTCAAATATAATTGATATAAAACTTTTATTATTTACTTCATAACACATATTATTATTTATATCAAAAAATTGATGCAAAATATAAATTTATATCACTTAATAGCTGATGTATTTACTCATTTAATCATAATTAATTTTAAAAACTATTGCATCATTAACAATATATCACTAAAATAGATGATGGTAATAAATAAAACCGTTTTAACATATAAATTTTGGTATTTTTATTTTCATATATACCTCGTGGCTACAATAGCTTATTAAATAAGCAAAGTACAACAATAATATAAAAAGTTATCATATTGTTCTGAAACGATTAAGCTAGATTTATCCAAATAATATTGAGAGACTCTTGAGAAATTAAAGGCTTCAGCCAAAGTCTCATTCTTCTTATTCATTCATGCATTTAACCACTTTTAAACATAGTACATTTCTTGATTATAAGACAATCTTTAGCCTTCTTCCACATCTTTATTAATGGTATTGCAAATTTGTAAATATATCAATTATCTCTTCAATAATCCATCGAACCCTAAGTACCAAGCCATGACTGTTTCTCAACGTCACAACTTTTTCGATCGTCTATTACTACCCCGGCGAGGATGGAATCCTATTATGAGGAATTGGAAATTGTTTACTAAATGGAATTAGAATTACATATAAACCTCTCTATATGGATACAAATGATAACTCGGCTTGATCCTAGAGTATTAGATTCGACTAATGCTTCTTCTATCTACGACTACGAGAATTCTTACTCACAAACTCACATTTATGTTTGGAAAAAGAAAAAATGTTGTTACGGTTATATAAATCAGTTTACGAAAATGATGTTAATATTGAAATCGTTTACATCATTTCAAAATAAAATGATATAAATTTTAATATATATATATATATATATATATATTATTTTGAAAATTTGGCACATAATTTGCATTAGTTTAAGTAAATAATGCAGAATATGAATTTTGAATTGATTAAATACTGATTTATCTACTAAACTTTTTACCACCAATTAAAAATGATAAAAATCAATGTACATATTAATTTTTTACTAAAAATAAAAATAAATGTTAGACATGTATACATTTTAAAGGAATAATTATAATACATAAAACTAATATATATATATATATATATACACTAATATTGTTTGGCACATATATATTTTTAGAATGAGCAATAGAATATATTGGAAACAAATTATTTTTTTTGATGAAATGTTAAATTTATTGAGAGTAAAAGAAATAGTTGTTTATTTACAAATGACAGAAAATACAGAAAAGAATACTAGGAAAATATTGAAATTAGAAGGAAGCTTTTAGGTGTTTTGTGTGTTTATGGGAGTCTTGTTAAAACCCAATACTAGAAAACTTTGTGGGTAAAACTAGTATTGGGAAAAAGAGTACAACCCGATGAACACCACCTATAAACCAAGAGAAGGTAGCATTAGGTAAACGCCAGGTCTGTGAGAGAGGAGGCCTGGATGTTATGGGTGAATTGAATCCCATCGGAGTCCTAGGCATGTGGGAGCCGAGTCTGAAGGTGCATGCAGGCTGGTAATGCGGTTACAGATAGTGCAAATGATACTTGTCCGCATGTTCAAGTGTGGATGTTGAGAATTCCCGTGCCGACGACTATTCCGGTCCAGCCAAATATGGTAAATCGTTGCTTGGAAACACATTTAGAGTAACACTCGATAAACCATGGGCAGCGAATGATGTCGGAGTGAGTTGAGTGTCATGCTCCAATCCGGGTTTAGCTGGTGATGAAGCAAACCTGCCGTTAGGTCCGACCAAACGGTAAAGGAGTAGGAGCATGCAAAAAAAGGTGATCACGCGTCTTGTCCGGCTCCCCGAAAAGGATGCACGGTTGCACTACTCCCCAAGAACGCATTCGATGTCCGATTTGCAACCTGTCCAAAACAGCAAGCGAAGAGATTAAAGCAAATCGAGGTATAGATTGTGGAAACCAAACAGTTGAAAACCAAGGTTTCTTTGGATATGAGAAACTCAGCTGTGTCCATGTATGTGAGGATGAGAATGCGGCCTTGAAGTTGTCATGTCCGTGTTTCCAGAGAGCCATGTCAGGACCAGTAGTTTGGTCCGATAGGGGGAGAGTAATAAGCTAGTCATGGAGCTGTCGAAGGTCTTGTACTCGCGGTCGTCTAATGCGCCACCCATGCATATTGGCTGCTGCTGCAACACAAGAATGACGTTGAATCCCGAGCTCGCTAATACCATGCTCACATGAAATATCATACAATGGCCCCAAAGTTTTCCAATCCTCAAACCAAAAAGAAGTATGAACACCATTACCGATGTTGAACCGCAGATACGATGTCACAAGAGATCGCGCCTGTAGCAATTTTCGCCAAAGCCAGGATCCATTATCGATAATAGCCATATCCCAGAATGTTGAATCAAAAATAAGATAGTGTTGAATCTAGGAGGCCCAGAGTGATCGTTTTCCCGATATTAGATTCCAGATAATCGATAGTGTGAATTCCATAGAGGTGTCTTCGAAAGACCGAATGCCCAATCCACCAGCATCTTTTGGTTTTCATACGTCCATCCAACCGACCTTGGACATGTTGTGGGTTATAGGAGAGCCCGACCATAGGAAATTACTGCACATACTGTTTATCTACCTAAGACAGGATTTTGGTAGGCGGAAAGTCGATTGCCAAAAGTTGACGGTGCTGATAACCAGTGATTTAGTTAGCTGCAAACGACCAGTAAAAGAGAGTAATTTCGATTCCCAAGAGGACATGTGAAGTCTAAGGCGATCCAGAAGGGGTGCATAATCGGCGCTGGTGATCTTCTTTGTAGTGAGAGGCAACCCGATGTAGCGAATGGGAAGAGTGTCACGCTTGAGACCCAGAGTATTGATGAGGTTCATAGTGTCGTGTAGTGTTCGAGGTGGCAGGAAAATCGAGGACTTGTCGATATTTAGATTAAGACTGGAGGCTTGCCCAAAACTATTCAAGACATCCATGGTACTCGTTAATGATTCCGGCGTCCCATCGGAGAAAACAAGAATATCATCTGCAAACCATAAATGGGTGAGCCCTAAACGACTGCATCTCAGGTGGTAACCGAATTGACCACAAGATGCCGCTGCATTGAGAAACTTAGACAATACGTTATTGACAATCACATATAGATAGGGCGAGAGAGCACAACCTTGACAGAGACCTCTTGTACTAGAGAAAAATAGCCCGCCGGATCCCCGTTTACCGAGACTGTGAAGGTGGCCGTTGAGATGCATATAGAAATCCATCTGATGAAAAGCACGGGTAAATGCATGGCATGTAAAACACAGATAATAAAACCCCAATCAACACTATCAAAAGCCTTAGCAATATCTAGTTCGAGCGTAAAACGAGGGGAGATAGTATATTTGTGATAGTCTTTGCCTATCTCTGTAGCAAGCATGAGATTCTCTAACAGTAGACGTCCTTGAACAAATGCGCTCTGGTTTGGCTCTATTGCATTAGGAAGGAGCGTTTTTAATCTCATGGCCAATATCTTGGATATGATCTTGTAGATGGTGTTGCAGCAGGAGATGGGATGGTAATCTGTGATCATCTGAAGACTATCGCCTTTTGGGATTAGAGAGAGAAGTGTAGCGCTTACTTCGTGAGGCATGTGGCCATATAGAAAGAAAGACTGGACAACAACTATCACATCGGCACCCACGATTTCCCAAGCTGATTTAAAAAATTTGCATGTATAATCGTCGGGACCCGACGCCTTGTTGTTTGGCATGGTGAAGAGCGCGTCTTTAATCTCATTTGGTTGTACCTGTGAACACAAAAAATCAGCAACATGTGACGGACATTTATAGGATACGAGAGAATCAAGTAAGGTTGTCGGAAGAGGAGTGAGCGGTGGTGTGGATTGAAGGAAGGTTCGAAAGTGGGTTGTGGTTGTGTCCTTGATGGATGCTTGGTCCGTGACAAAAGCTCCTGAGGGAATACGAAGATGCTTGATGGTGTTCTTTGAAGAGTTTGGTTGCGATACGGTGAAAGAAACCAGTATTCTGGTCACCCTCACGAAGCCAAGTGATGCGTGAACGTTGTTTGAAGAAGAGTTCTTCAGCTCGGGAAAGATGAGCTCATTCCCGAGATGCCTCGTGATATGCTTGCATGGTGTCGAGTGATGGACTAAACAAATCATGTTCTTGACGTCCGGGTTCGGTTTGGCAAGTCACCAAAGGCCGTACGGTTGAGATGGCGCAAGGAAGACTTCAAGGTTTTGAGTTTTGTGTGGAGGAGGCGGATAGCCATTCGTGAATGATGTAACAGCCTGTATGAGGACCAATGTGCGTCTACGACCGGCAAAAAAGAAGGATGAGTTGTTAAAGGTGTGTGAAATTTAAAAGGTTTACAAGATGGAGTAGTGGAGGTGGTTGGGTAGACGATGTCGCGAGCATGATCGGAAAAGCCATTAGCTTCGAAAGCCGTGTATGATTAAGGAAATGCGACAGCCCACTCCGCATTGACCAACACCCTGTCAAGTTTCTTCCCTATAGGATCACCATCTCGGTTGTTTGACCATGTAAAAGTAGGACTAATGTAGTTGAGATCGGTAAGATCACAACGAGTAACAAAATTCTGAAACTGCATTATGCCCTGCTTTCACGATGGTCGGGCGAGATTGGAGCGCTCAGAGTGAGCTAGAATCTCATTAAAGTCCCCTAAGACGAGCCACTTGAAAATAAAAATTTCAATTGTAATTATTTTTTCCATTATAATTAATAACCTTAAAAATTGTCAATACGTCATTTCAGAGAAGATTGTGGCATGATTAATTTAAAGAATCTCAATTTTTGTAAGAAAAGAGAAATTAAATAGTTGTTATATAAAAATCTCCAATTTTTTAGTTAATTTTGTTCTCCTCCAATTCTTTCACGCCATGGTCTTCTTTTTAGAAAAGAAAAAAAAATTATACATTATTTGTTAACATTATTGTTTCTAAATGCTTTGAAAATTATTTTTAACAATTTGATATATCTATTATCTCAGTAAAAAAAAATCTACACACTTAAAATATTATTATTATTTATATTGCTATAGTTTTCTGAGTTTCTCAAGTTCTTTGGTGTTTCTATGAATTTCATACTTCGAAATAAAAACGTGAAATTATTATAATTTTATAATCGTATAAGATGATCGAAAGTTGTATATTTTCTACACTAGTTGTGGAAAAAAACTAAAGGTATGACATCTTTTTATCCTAAACATTTACAAATATCACTAGTAATTTTCACTAATCTTCTATATATTAAAAGGGAAGACTTTTTAAAAAAAAACCTTAAATTTGTAATAAATTACATGACATGCCATTAATAATTTAAATATAAATACATTATCTAGATTAAAAAAATTACCAAGTTTTTTTCTCCTTTTATTTAGCAAATTCGTTTTTAATTGTATTTTAGTTTACAAAATTTATTTTTAGATTAATTTCTGAGAAAATATATTTTCTAAGACTATAAATATAATTTATGTTATACAATTATATATTTTCTACAAAATCATCACATTTTTACTTCGTATTTATATAAATATAGTTGACAAATTCCATAATCATTATTTTAAAATATATAATACATAAAACTTAAGCCATACTATTTATTGTATAATATATTTCCGCGCATAGCGCGAGATATCATCTAGTTTATAGTTATTTACAAAGATTTTTTATTAATCATTTTGTTTGTTTCAATCCAACATTTTGTAGAACAAATACTTTTTCGAAACAAAAAAAAATTATGATCGATGGTCAAACAGAAAAGAATATCACAGAAGAACTAGAATTACGAATATCAACATACAAATATCCGCAAAGAAAATTGAATGAAGAAACATGAAGCCAAAACAAGAATTACATTATGTTCATAATCTTGCAACCTTTTTATTTTACCGTAAATATATGTTTAGTGTCTTTCGTTATTTTGATTATAATTTTAATTTTTTCATTCTTGTAAAAGAGATTTATTGTTGACGATATATGAGTAAAAATATTTTAGGAATTTAATAGATATTGTAAGGATCTTTTAATATATTAGAAGAATTAATTTATGAGTAAATTATTAACTGAATTAAACTTAAAAAAAAAAACAGAAAATATTTATCATACTTTTTATATTATGAATTTTTAAAAATTATTTCGAATCAAAGTATCAGAAGTGATTTTATTTTATTTTAAAACCAATAATTTATTATTTATTTATAAAAATGATATATTATGTCCATAATTATTAATAAATTATATTAATATTTAACATCAATTATTATAACCGTAACAAATATTAATATCAATATTTAAAATGATAAAAAATATATATATATAATATCATTCTTTATAACTGATATATATAGACAACAACTGCGAAAAAATTGATTAAAATTTTTTTGTCGATTAATTAATCGATACATTATATAAATCATTTATAACAAATGAAACTAATATTAACATCAATTTTATAAACTAATGCAAAACATAATATTATTTTTAATAAATGATATATATTAACATCAATTACACAATTGATGCACCATTAACATCAATTATTTTTAGTGATGTAAAATATTTGCATCACCATTTATTAAATCACTTATATAAATGATGAAAATTTTCAAAATAAACGACACAATATACCCTTTTTCTTATAGTGACATATTATTCAAACACATAAATAGTTAGTAATAAATACATATTTTTCTGTATAAAGTAATTTCTATATCTTTTAGTTAATAGATTTTCAATGATTTCAATTAACATGTGAAGTTTAAAAATTTATAATATTTAAACATAAAACAATATAGAAATTGGTGAAAACCAATCTTTTATAAAAAAAAAATTTTCTAAAAGATCAAATATTTAAAAACGGAGGGAGTAGTATTTTTTCTGAAAGTCGATCTAGATCACAAGTCGAGATAATAGCATGCTAGTGCACAGAGCTACAGCTGCCAGAAGTGTGGCTGTAATTTAGGATTTTGATGATATGTTTTAAACATACTGTGTTTAAAATCATTCATTTCTCATATAGTGAAAGTTGTATAAAAACTTAGAGAGTTTATAAAAACTACTACTTTTGTCATCCATTTTGATTTTACAATTTTATTCCATAACGATGTTGTAAATCAAGAGAAACTCTTGTTGTTAAGGTACACGAATTTTGTCTCGATTAGTGTTCTAAAGAACATTTTAAAGTTCATAAGATGGAGAAGATCTTTTACGCGTCGATAGTAAGGAATTTAATATATGCTCAAGTGTACTCGTCCAGACATTGCATACATTGTTAAAGTTTGGGACATATATTTAAACAGTCTAGGTTTTTTTTAAATTGCCATGAAGTACGTTTAGAGAATAAGATACTATATGCTTACATATTGGATATTTAGATTCTAATTTTGTGGCATGTCAAAATAGTAGGAACTTTACATTGAGTTATGTTTTTATGTTGGTTCGTATAGCTACTTCATGGCATAGTGAAAAGTAAACACTCGTAGCTTCATGGTTGCATATTATCTTAGAAGAAGTAACGTGTCAGAGGTATTTCATGAGTATACTACTCGGATGAGCATTTTGTTGTTTGAATATTATTTGGTTTAGTGGAAGTTTTTGTCATTTAGTTTCATTATCTATGTTATTTGGTTGTGTTTTATATATTTTTTTTATTAGAAATAGTATTCAAGTTAAGTTTCGATTTACACTTTAAACACTAAAATTAAAAAATCTCATGAATATAGGAATGGTTGAAAATCAATATGTAGATATATATACATATCATATTTTATGTGATCATCAAAGCCGTACCAACTTAAAAATATTCCATAAAGAATTTTTTTTTTTTAAATGCCCCAATTGAAAAGTGTACAATAATAAAACCAGTCACATAGAAGAAGAAGACAAAAACGCAAATCGAGTTATAGTTTAAAACATAATTTTTCTTCCTTTTTTTTCTACGAATTCGTTCACCAAACTTTAAAAATCATCATAAAAATCATCATCACCTCATATCACCTAACAATATTTCTCTTATGGTATATAGAATATTGAAGTATATATCTATTCAAATATAATTATATATAACTAACAAAATTTCCAACTTATTTCCTAACAAATATATATATATATATATAACTATTAACTAACTAAATTTTTTTGCATCTTGATTCCCTAAGCTCAAGTTTCTTTCACATACACCAAGGCACAGACCTGGTGATCAGTCATTTGGCTATGTTGATTTATGTGACCATAGAAGGTTTAAGTATGATTGATATGACAAAAACTTCTATGATCCACGCCAAGAAAAGACATCAACTTGTCCATATAAGAAGGCTATTTACTTAGGGTCTGAATGGTAATAACAAATTAAGCAATACGAGGCAGAAAAAATTAGCGCCACAGTAAGATTGAGTGCGGTGCAGGAAAACTGCGATTATAATAAAATTAGCGGTGCATGATGATGTTGGAATGGTGAATAAAAATTAGAAGTGCATGATAATATTTATATTTCAAAATAACATACATTCTGAGTTATTTCAAAAATATTAATAAAATATTTTACTTTCAAAAATATAACCATATAATAATAAAAATATTATTTATTTTTTGTAAAGTTTGGATAATTTAGTTTAACTTCTAAAATTTTGGTTTAATCCGGTTGTTTTTGTGCATATGACTAAACTACATCCCACACTAAATCATTAGTTATATTATACACAAGTAGACAAGATAAATTATTACACATATGTCTTTACTTTATTAACCACAACAACGAGAGTTTGATGCAAATAGAAAAGTTATATTATTGAAGACATAATAATTAACTGAAAATCATAACGCCTTGACTTGTGATGACAGAAAATACCAAATTACACACACACAAACACATGGAAAGAGGAGATGGCGAAACGGAAACTAGTTGTTGCGACTTTTACCATGTCCGCTGCTTGATGCTCCAACATCAATTTGACTCAACAATCTTCTCCCTACAAATTTTATTGTAATTTGAGATCATATAATATGTACACATATCAATTTTGAAATTAATAATAAATATATATAGAAGTAAGGAGGGAGGAAATACCATTACCACCACCACCATGGTCACTGGTTGATGGTCTTGTAAATATGTCTCCATTTGGCCTATATATACTCATCAATTTCCTCCCTACATTTCACAATATTATTAAATATATATTAATTGATTTTTTTTATAAAAAACCACTCTTTATATATATATATATATATGTTAGGTGTGCTTCACAAGAACTGATCTTGTTAGTGGTCTTGTTCCGATTAGTATATATAGACTGCAACTATATAGTTAGCAAAGACAAACTTATGTGTATTTTATATATTTTTTATGGTTAAAGACTAACCGGTGACTGCGAGTGCGTCATGGCGAGAAGGACGAGCAGATTCAGTATGCCAAAGGAGGCTGCAAAGAATCAAAAGCACAATGAGCAAATGAACCAATTCTGAAGATAGAATCTTCTTTCCCATCTCTCTCTATTTCTATTTCTATTTTTTATTTAAGATCTTAATTTAATAATACCAATGGAGAGGGGGCACTCCAATGAAGTATATAGTAAGATACAAAACCCCAAAAATATATAAATATTAATTAAGTTCATCCACTAGTCCTTTTTTTATTGATCAAGTTGACTCTCTTGTCTCTCACGGGATTCTGCTTTTAGAAAGTAGCGGAGACTTTTTATTAAGAACTTATATGTGGCTAGGATCTAGTTTTATTTTCTCCAAAAATTATAATATCTAGATATGAATTTTAGTTTTATTATAATATCTTGTTTTATTTAGAAGCGAACAGACGTTGCAAATTATGCGTCCAATAATAACCCACGTTTTGTTTAAATGCGTCTTTGAGGCAAAGATTTAGCAATTGGTAGCTATTAATTTGGTTTGGTTCAAATTAATTTTGGTTAATTTTGGTTTAAACCCAAAAATTAAAAGTTGGCCTAGTTTTAAGTAATTTGGGTTTAATTTTGGTTTTTG
>OVBE01011874.1:0-13828 GCA_900406425.1 Iberis pinnata
ATTTTAGACAATAACTAGGTTAGTCATGTGCATGTAGTTCCTAAGAAGGGGGGGGGGCATAACAGTTGTTAAGAATGATAAAGATGAGTTGATTCCAACTAGAATGGTTACATATCATAGAATGTGCATTGATTATAGGAAATTGAATGTTGCTACTCGCAAATATCATTTTCCTTTACGTTTTATTGACCAAATGATGGAGAGATTAGCTAACTATTCTTACTACTATTTCTTATTTGGTTATTCAGGTTTCTTTCAGAATCCCATTCACCCTGATGACCAAGAGAAAACAACATTCACTTGTTCATTTTGTATCAATGTTTATCGTATGATGCCTTTTGGACTAGCAATGTTCCAACCATTTTTCAGAGATGCATGATGTCTATTTTCACTGCTATAACTGAAAACATTAAGGAAGTATTCATGGATGATTTCTCTGTATATGGATCTTCCTTTGATGTTCGCCTTGCTAATTTATGCAGGGTTCTACAGAGATGTGAGGAGAAACACTTTGTGCTCAACTGGGAGAAGTGCCACTTTATGGTGAAAAAATGGGATAATGCTAGCACATAAGATCTTTGAGAAAGGTATTGAGGTTGATAGAGCTAAGATTGAGATTATGACTAACTTGCAGGCACCCAAGTCTGTAAAAGACGTTCGCAGTTTCTTAGGTCATGCAATTTTTTATAGAAGTTCATTCAAGAATTCTCAAAAATCACTAGACCTCTTACAAAGTTGTTGTGCAAGGACGTAAAATTTAAGTGGGATGATGAATGTCAAGCACTTTTCTAGCGATCAAAGGAGCTCTGGTGAGCGCTCCAATAGTCCAACCACCAGTTTGGGATTTGCCTTTTGAGAAAATGTGTGATGCCAGCGATTACGCGGTAGGAGCTGATCATGGACAGTGAAAGGATAAGAAGCTTCATATTATCTATTATGCCTCAAGAACTCTGGATAGAGCTCAATGCAATTATGCAACGACTAAGAAGGAGCTACTAGCCATTGTCTTTGCTTTTGAGAAGTTCATATCCTATTTAGTAGGATCCAAATTAGTAGTCCACATCGATCATGCGACTTTCAGGTATCTCCTGAAAAAAGGATGCTAAACCCAAATTACTACGTTGGATTTTGCTTTTATGGGGATTCAATCTAGAGTTAAAGGACAAGAGATGAATAGAGAATGGAGTTTCTGATCACCTTTCCATAATTATAGTGGATAATGATGTTCCCATTGATGATAGTTTACCTGTACTGCAGATTTATGCCATTATCACTAGAGTGGATGAGAATTGTTATATCTCTAGACTTAATAAATTTGTTGTGATTACCCCTTGGTTTCGCGATTATGCTAATTATTTGACTGTTGATGTTGAACCACATGACTTTACTGGTTACCGAAAGAAGAAGCTCTTAAGGGATGTCAGACACTACTACTGGGATGAGCCCTACCTCTACAAGTTGTGTTCATATGGTATGTTCTGGACATGTCTGCCTGGGGAGGAGATTCATAATATTTTGTACCATTGTCATGGTTCTGAACACGCTGGTCAATTTGCCACATTCAAGACGGTTTCTATGGTGCTTTAAGTAGGTTTCTGGTGGCCAACCATGTTCAAAGACGCTCATGTCTTCATCTCTCACTGCTATTCATGTGAAAGACATGGCAATATCTCGAAGAGAAATGATATGCCTCGAAACTTCATCCTAGAAGTATAGGTTTTTGATGTGTGTGGAATTGACTTCATGGGTCATTTCCATATATCTCATAAGAACCTTTTTATTCGTGTTGTTGTTGATTGTGTGTCTAAGTGGATTGAAACAATAGCTAGCCCCACTAATGATTCTAAGGTTGTACTAAAAATGTTTAAATATGTGATTTTTCCCAGGTTTGGTGTTGATAGAATAGTCAATAACGATGGAGGCTCTCATTTTATCAACATAGTATTTGATGGGTTGCTAAAGAAACATGAAGTCAAACACAAAGTGACAACACCATATCATCCTCAAACGAGTGAACAGGTAGAGGTTTCTAACAGGGAGATCAAATCTATCTTGTAGAAAACGAGTGAACAGGTAGAGTTAGAGCACAAAACTGCTTGGACTGTCAAGTTGCTGAACTTTGACATGAAAACCGCTGCAGAAAGACGTCTCAGTCAACTTCATGAGTTGGAAGAGATTAGACACATAGCTTATGAGAATTCCAAGATCTACAAGGAACACACTAAAGGTTCTCATGACAAGAAGATCATTCCTAGAGACTTTCAACTAGTTGATCAGGTGTTGCTTTACAATTCTCTCCTGAAACTTTTCCCTAGGAAACTAAAATGTAGGTGGTCTGGACCGTTTGTCATTAAGTAAGTGAGACCATATGGTGCAATTTTTCTATTTGATCGCCAAGGTAATGACTTTGTTGTTAATGGTCAAATGTTTAAGCCTTATTAAGATACTTTAGAGCTTATAAAGGAACCTCATATTCCTCTTAATGACATTAAACAAGTGTTGAGTGGGAGGCAACCCACTATTTGGTGTTTTAGTCCTATTTTTTATAGTTTTGAGTAAGTTTTGAGTCTAGTTTTGAGTCTAGTTTTGAGTCTTAGTAATTTTTAGTTTTGAGTTCATATATGCCTTAGAAAAAGTTGCAAAAATAGAAGTTTGGGTTCGGAGAGGCCAGACCGATCGGTCGGAGGCTGGACGGATCGGTCCACAGTCTCTGTAAAAAGCATAATACATAGACCGATTTGTATACATCCAGACCGATCGGTCCACCGAAGCTGGAAATTCGCCGTCGAACTCAAACCGAGTGGTCCAAACTTTCTAGAAAAACACAGACATTACAGACCCTGGTAAACCAAAATTTAATTTTGAAATTTCACTTTAAACTGGATTAGACCGAAATCTACTTGATTTAAACCAAATTATCCTTTTCTCATACCCTAAATCGTGCCAACCTCCCCCCCCCCCCCCCCCCCCCCNAACCTCCATTATCACCTCCCACTCTCATTCCTTCACAAAATAAAGATATTTTTGGGTATACTTTGGCTGGATTTCTAACCTCTATATTTTTCTTCCATCCTTTAATCGATTCTCACAATGTATGGCTCTTAATCTCCTCTTTATGGTCTGAAAATTTTGAGTTAGGGTTTGGGTTTCTAGTCGCTTACTCGCGATTTTTGTTCAAATATTGCTTGAATCCAATATTAATTTGCCTTATTTACATCTCCTTAATAATATTGATGGATGAGTGATGATATTTCCGTGAGAATGGGTTTTGGTTAAGAATGTTAGGAGAAATTAGGGAAATTTTATTATGAGGATGATGAATTGCGCTTATATATTGTTAGGAGATATTCCTTGATGTTTCTCACACTCTTGGTTTGTCTAGTTTGCTTGGATCTTTCTCATTTGCTATGTCTCAATGAAAATGCTTAAACTTAGGGCTTGTAGATTGCTTAATGACCATGATTTGTGCTAATTTCTAAGTTAGTATTGCTTGATCATCTCTTGTTTATCTTCTACATCTCTAGGTTGCTACTCTTTGCTTTGTTTCAATAGCTACCACTATTGATTCAATCACGAAAATAAGCTTAGGAATTTGAGAATAATAACAACTTTATTAGATTAAGAAAATCACTCAAAACTTAATCTCTCTCTCAAAACCTTAAACCCTAATGTTCGATCTATCTATTCAACATGTATATATAGTTTAAGCAACTTCCTAAAATCTAGGAAAACTTCTATTTATCTTTAAATAACTCTTAAAGATAATATTTGACATAATCTTTTGAATAGAATAGATATCTTGGTCTCTAAGTCAAGCTTATCCAACAATCTCCCCCTTAAGCTTGAGATTGTCTTCTTCAACTTCTTGAACACCAATGAGCTCCCTCATTTCTTTGAATTTGATCCTTCTAAGTGTCTTTGTCAAGATGTCTGCTCTTTGTTCATTCTCAGGCACATGCTCGACTTCTACTTGATTGTTTTCAACACATTCTCTTATAAAATGATACCTCTTGTGTATGTGCTTGCTTCTTCCATAAAACACCGGGTTTTTCGCCAATTCAATAGCTGACTTATTTTCGATCTTTATCAGAACCGCTGTACTAGATTCTTCGACAATTTCGCAGAGCAACTCCTTTAACCAGATTGCTTGTTTTGCAGCTTAGTAGCTGCCATGAACTTGGCATCATCTGGATCTTCATTGTGGCGGCTGTCGCTAAATCTGACTAGTCCTCTTTGTCCTCTATGTATGTATGAAAGACCGTAGGATAGTGTACCTTTCAGGTATCTCAGAACTTGCTTTATTACAGCTCCATGCGATTCACGTGGGTCTTGCATGTATCTATTAAGCACACCAACACAATACGAGAAATCGGGTCTTGTGTGAAGTAAATACCGCAAACAGCCTATGATTCTTCTATATGTCGTCCCGTCTATTTTGTTTTTTTCTTGAGACTTTGATAACTTCATACCAATATCCATTGGAACTTTCGAAGCATTACATTCTTTCATGAAAGATTTATCTAGGATTTTCATGGCATACCTTTCTTGCTTAAGAGTGATTCCATTCACATGTTGGCATACTTCAATGCCAAGGTAATAGGTTTACTTTCCTAGGTCACTCATGTCGAACTTGGATGACATCTTCTCCTTAAATTCTCTTATTAAATCTCTTGATGTACCTGTGACAAGAAGATCGTCCACATATATTGCAACTAGTAGAAGTTCCTTATCTTCTTGTTTTCGGTATAACGATGCTTCTTTGGAACACTTCACGAAGTTTAGTTCCATGAGAATTCAATTGAGCTTATTGTTCAAAGTTCTTGGTGCTTGTCTTAGTCCATAAAGTGCCTTGCTTAACTTGTAGACCTTGTCTTCACTCCCTTTCATTACAAAAACCTTCTGGTTGTTTTACATAGACATCTTCCTTCAATTCACCATGTAAGAAGGCGGTTTTAACATCCAAGTGATGAATTTCTCAACTTGCTTTATGTTTATGAACACTCCCATATGCATTCCTCTTGACTTTAAATATCCACTTAAGTCCGATGGCTTTTGCTCCTTTAGGTAAAGACATTATGGCCCATGTTTTGTTCTTTTCTATAGAAGATAACTCGGCTTTGCAAGCTTCTACCCACTCTTGAGATTCCTTTGCCTCATCATAACTCCATGGTTCATCGTTAGCTACCATCAAAAGTCTTTCAGCTTCAGCTTCCATGTTAAGCACATAGTCACTTAAATACTTAGGCATGATACTTGTTCTTGACGATCGACGTAAGGGTTGTCTGGTTTCTTCTTCTTCACCCATAGATTTTATGTTTTCAGCAGAGAGATCATCTCCTCCTTCTTTATAATCTTCTTGATCATTGCTCTCAACTTCTATCATATCTTGCTCAATTTCTCTAGGACTTTCATTACTATCCTCTTGATTTCCTTCCACCTCTTTGAATTCTGAAATGAAAGTTCCTACTTGATTGGATATATCTTCATTAGATTTATCCCAATTCCATCCTCTCCTTTCATCGAATATCACATCCCTACTTACCACAGTTTTCTTCTTCGAAGGATCTAACATACGATGAGCTTTTTTTCCTGGTTCGACTCCAAGATAGACTAGTGGCCGTGATCTATCGTCCAACTTCTTGAGGAGATGAGTCTCAATTTTAGTGTATCCAACACATCCAAATATTCTTAAGTGTTCAATACTTGGTTTTCTTCCCTTAAAACACTCATAAGGAGTTTGCGATGTCAGCGTCCGAGTAGCTACTCGGTTGATGATATATGTAGAGTGTCTTATGGCTTCTCCCCAGAGATAGTTAGGCATGTTCTTGTGCTTTATTATTTTCCTTGTCATTGCTAACAAGGTTCGATTTCTTCGTTCTACTACTCCGTTCTGTTGAGGCGAGTATGGGGCTGTGAGATGTCTTTTGATTCCAAACTTATCGCAGAACTCTTGGAATTCAGAAGATAGAAACTCTCCCCCTCTATCTATTCGAAAACACATAATCTTCTTCATTGTCTCTTGCTCGACCTTCGTTTTGAATCTTTTGAAACTCTCGAAAGCTTCACTCTTTTCTTTCAAGAGAATTGACCACATATACCTTGAATAGTCATCGATTAACACAAATATGTATCTCTTCTTTGCAGCCGTACAGGGTGTGATGGGACCACATAAGTATCCATGAATTAGTTCTAGCTTCTCTTTCACACGAAACAATGAAGCTTTCGGGAAGTTTTGTTTTACTTGCGTCCCAAGAAGGCATGACAGACACATCTCCTTTTCAACCTTCACGTTTTCCATGCCTGTAACTAGATTCTCATCAATCATCTTTTCATATTGATAACGCCAATATGACCTAGGCGCGTATGCCACTTCAAGTTCTTGTTTAATTCCATCAAATGTAGATATCTTGTATCATCCTTCTCCATTGTCACTTTGTATAATATGTTCTTCGATCTCTTAGCCTTAACCAGAAGCTTTTTATCACGATCAAACATCAACAAGTAATCATCTTTCATTCGAACTTCACAACCAGCTTTTGTGGCTTGTCCCAAACTTATAATATTACTTTTAAGATATGGGATGTAGTATACATTAGCCAAGATTTTGCTCTCCCCATTCTTACTTACGAACGCAAACCCAACAACCACTTGATACTTGATGTTGTGGTTTGCGTTGATGGTTGATTTTAAATTAAAGTAGCTATCTTGGCTGGTTTTATTCTAGTCAATGCATCATTCTATGTTGGTTATCTCATCATTTTCTTCTTGATTCCTGCTAATTTTAATTAGTATTGCTAGACCATTGCTCTCGTTTACCACCTTATGATGCCCTTTTGACTTGATTGATTGGTTTAGGCTTCCTTATAATTGGTTTATTCACAAGTGATTCTTGCTATTTCTTCTTTAGAATTGCTCAATCATTGTTGACCATTCTTATTTTTTCTTGACATTCCATACATACTCATTATCTATTGAGTTTTTTTTCTTTTGCATATGTCTCAAAACCAAGATGCTCCAACCAAGCGACTGACGAGAGCTTGCACAACAAAACCAACAAACCTAGCACCACCTCGTTCAGGAAAACCATCTAGGAAATAGACCAAGAAGGCCACTCGGGCCAATAAAATTTAGGGGCATGCTTTGGACAGACCAGTAGATCCCAAGTTATGTGCATCCCTTGGCCTAGAACAGTGGGCAAGCCATTCACTATCTGACTTGATCTCACTTCAGGCACACTCCAAAACGACAAGAGATGGAAGGAGCGACAACCGCGACAGAAATGGGACAAATTTGATTCCCTTTTCTACAACTGTTTCTTGAAGTCCACCTTCAAGGCTTCATAGTTCGTCGATAAGGAGACATATGTCGGTTTTGATCTCTTGGTGAACGTCACCATCATGCTTGAGCAGGTTGAATTCACTCACTTCCCTTTTACCACGTACATGCTCCACGAGGATTTAGCTCGCCAATTCCTCGCATCGTCTGCCTTAGGAACATTGAACCAAAGAAGCCTAGAGATTCAGATACTTTTATATGCTTTATCGTACTCAGGCAGTATTACGAGATGACGATGCATCAGCTCTGTGAGGTTATGGGTTTTGACATGGCTGGGTACATGAGTCTCATGACTAATTTTACGGGTCACCAAGCTCTTTGGGATCTCACTCGACGAGGGGAGTTTGAACCTCGAGCCGTCATACAGTCCAAGATTCAGAACCCTGCCATCCGCATTTATGCGCGAATTCTCAGTCGCCTTTTCTACGGAAAGGATGATGCAGTGGCTTTACGCGAAGCTGAGCTCGAATTTATTCACTTTGGCAAAAGCCAACCATGGACCGATCGGTCCGCATTTCCAGAAGAAAACAGAAGAATCAGACCGATCGGTCTACCCTTGGACCGATCGGTCTATCCCTGGACCGATCAGTCTACCCCTAGACCGATCGGTCTAGCCTGACCTGGAAGATACAGATCGATCGGACTGGCTTCAGATCGATCGATCCAACTCACCTGCGAGAAATTTGAAGATTTTCCATATTTTGCAAAAGAGTCCTCAAGCTTATCATATTTTCTTGTTTTAATTATTTTCCTTTTTACACTATAAAAGCCTTGTGGCTTAGTTTATTTTTACCGATGCTTTATACAATTCTAGTTACAAAGAGATAGATCTGAACCTTGTATTTAAAGAATATGTTTTATGGTTAGTAAAAAAAATACTCAGTCTTATGAATTTTTTAGGGAATGTGATGCAATGAATATAGTGGTTACATGGTTAAGATATCCAATTAACTAGTACTAACTTTATTTCACTATCAGTGTTTTAGCACTTTATTACAAAAATTTAAAGCTATATAAACCATTTGTATTATTATGTAGCTGAATCAAAATTTGTAAAGTGCAATTTCTTGATATTCTTTAACCGTTTCACACAAATTAAAAAGAAAAACAATATGCTATAGAGAAGAAATTAACAAATTGTAATGTAAAAATGTAATTAGATCAAAAATTGTTAATTCACTTTCATAATATATGGTATTAAGACTTTGAAGGGTAATGGCGGATCAAGCAGTGCGAGTATAAAAAATTGGCGGGACGATGCAGTACAACTGCGGTTTTTGCATAAAGCGAAACAAATGCGTTTTGTAGAAAATAGACGGTGTGGAATTGTTTTTGAATGGTAACAAAAATAAGTGGTACAAAAATTTTTTCCTTCAAAAAATTTATATGTTTTATATGCTTTTTAAAAAAAATTAATTTTGAAACAAATATTTTATATATTTTTTTAAAAAACTAATATTTTAAAATATTGATCAATTAATCATTAAAATTTATGAATAAATAAATTATTAGTATAAAATTTATAAATCTATAAATACATAGATGTTTTCATTTTCTTATAATTTGTGTACTGCCGAGCGTTCGTGTATTCACTTCGATTTGAGACAATTCATTCGAGTTTTGGGTAATTTAAATATAAAGATAAATATGAAAAAAATTTCCAACTAATATTATGTAATTTAAGTTTATGTAATTGTACAATAAAATTATTAGTTCGGTTCATTTTTTAGAATTTTGGTTTTGTTCGTTTTGGTTTTAGTTATTCGGATAAAAGATTTGGATAGTTATTTGAATAATATCATAATTAGGTTTCATACTCGTTCATAACCGAATATGATTTATTTAATAAATAAATTATTAAAAATAGTTTACATATAAACTAATAACATGTTTAATTTGGATTATTTTAGAAATAAAATAGTGTATTTTATATATTTTTGTTAACTAAAATCTTACTTGTAGCCGCATAAACAATCCAAAACACACCAAAAAGCAGCATTATTACTGTAGCTGTACATATGTAATTTTCCCTTACAATATTGAACTGGTCTTCTCATTTGGTCTATTGTAGTGAGAAAAATGAATAACGCACCTTGTTTAGAAAAAATGCCTTAATTGGTGACAAATAAGTTGGATCCAAAAAATTATGTTAAAATCGTCCCACATTGGTTCTTCTTCTTACCAAAACATACATTATCACAATGTTTACGTTTAGGAGTAATGCATTGTTCTTCTATATGTTCTGATGAGACATATAACATAACACATTAATTTAGAGAAGAAAAAAAAACAAACTTAAACTTTATATAGAAGGACACAAGAACACATTATCCTTACGCTAAAACACATAACACATAACACATTAACTTAAACTAAGACATAAACTTCAAAAATTACACACCGACTTATACTTCAACTCAAAAACATTCAAAAGATAAACATTAAAACACATAAACATTCAAAGTAATTATTAGTAAGCATGCCAGTTATTAGCTTTTTCTTGACAGCTACTTCTGATTTAGAATGTGATTCTTTCTTGGCAATGAGACAGTCTAACAATGCATTCTTAGATAACATTTTCTTAATGGTTAAATCCTTCTCCTTAATGGTCCACATGCTTTAGAAACTCATTAGAGAATTGGTTACGCTATCCCATACATCTTCTTTGCTCGCCTTCCTTTTTCTTCCAGCCTTAGCAGCGTTCACACCTTTAGGACGAGACACTTGTTTATCAGTGAGTATTGGATCTTGCTGAAGCATCATCAAGATTCCTTTTCTTGAGGCTCCATCACCCATTCCAACAGAAGTTGCACATCATTTATGATCCTTGCTACGCTATGTCCATGCGTGTTCAATATTGAACTTAACTTTGTGATCCTTGAGGTAGATGGCATATGCAAGCTTCATGACATCATCATCAATTTGTCCACTAGTCTTCTATCTCGTAGTACCCTCATATGCTCCTACAAACTTGCAGACACCTTCATTGATATTCTGCCACCTTTGTTTGCAATGTTCTGGCTCCATGTTTTGTAATCCAACTAGCATAGGAGATATATTGAAATAAGATACAATACATTTACATATCGTATTGAATTTCTGCTCATTTACAATCACATAATCTTTTCTTTTGTTTAACTAAGCGCTACAGAGGATAATGTCCTTTGTTGAACTCCATTTTTTTCTTTCTCTAGGAGTTACTTGTTCAGCTAGCTCCACATGACCATCTCTCATTTAGATACTATATTGTGAGACATGTGATGATCCCATAGTAGGAGAAATAAACCCCACATGTATTTGGGGGTTCTTATTACCTATTGAGAAGATCCATGAATTTGCCAAGATCCGTGAATTTACCATGATCCTTGGAAGACTGATAGTATGAATCCATGTATTTAGAAAGGTGGTTGTGTTTAAGTTGGTGGTTTAAGTTTTGTTTTTTTTTTATATAACAATTTTGAATTAGTATTTTTAAATAGGAAAAGTTAATTACGGTGTTTGGTGGTTATGGTTAGTGGTTAAGTTTAATTCTGACATTTACAATCATTTAACTCAATTATAAGTAGCAAGCAAAGATCAAACTACCAAGCATTGAAATCAATTTCCGTAACTAGTCATAATCTAACCAATAACCAATCCTAATCATAACGAGACAATACCTAGTTTTAGTAGTTGCCTTGGACAAGACCTTCTTCCTTGTTAGTTAGCTTTATCATATCAATCATCTTCCTTATTAGCTAAGTGTACCATTCATCATCTCCATATACCTATACAAATCCATAACAAATACTAATAGTCAATACTATTATTCACAAGAGAAATATAACCAATTAACCTGTAACCTAACATATCATATACACATAACCAGAGACTTTAATTTTGCCAAAATTAAACGAGAGACTTTGATTTTTCCCTAATCGCAGAAAAAGGAGAACAAAATGTTCAATTTACCTCCGATTCACGAGTTGCTTTTAGTATTCCATTGATTCTGAATCGGAGATTCACTGCAGAGCTCCCTCGGAAAAGAGAAGAGATCGTTGGCAACAAAAGAAAAAATCATCTAAGGGAGAAAGTGTTTGATTTTCTCGGGAAAAATCACACAAAAAAAAAAAATGAAAAATATAAAAACACTTACCGGACGACACGTACCCATATCCTAACTCTTAGAAAATTGCTTCATTAAAGGTTGACTCTTGTGTTTTAAATTTTTTTTTGCTTATTATTAATTAATACTAAGCTAAGAAACACACAGGATTCACCAACAGAAGTGTTTTTAATCTCTATAAAACTGTAAGATTCAGAAAGTAATATGAATAAGAGTTTATGTCCATAATCTAAAAACATTATTTTAATATTTTCTATTCAATTTTTGTCTACAATAACAATCTAGCAAAAATTATCCACAACAATTTGTTCATCTGATTGTTCCTATGGACAAACTAAGTATTCACAACATCAGTCCAACAATGATTATCATCCATATTATTTTAATAAAAGTTATTCAATTAAAACATATATTACACCATAAAAAACAAATAATCAATCCTAAATTCAAATTTGGAGAAAAAATCCGCTCGGACTAAGAAAGAAAACCCTAGAAAAATTAGAACATTAGGAGAACTCTAATGATCTGCCGCCGACAACTTCTGCATATTATACCGCCGCCGGAAGGAAGCTGGTGACCCGCCGGCGATTCCAAAATGATGGTAACACAAGACCGTCACAGTCATCCACGTCTGAAACCAAAAAACGAGGAGGATGAGGAGGAGATCGAGAATGTTGAGACTGGATCTTACAAAAAAGTAGGTTTCCAGCGGCGATGATTCCTCCGGACAGAACCTGCACCGCCTTGAGGTTTTTTCCACCGAAACCTCGTTGTCCTGCTTGCTGAATCGTTGTGGAGTAGATCCAGCCAGAAATCTCCATCGCTTGGCTACTTCTCGCCTTCGAAAACCGCATGGATCTGTAGAGAAGGAGAGATCAAAATCTTTAAGTGTAAGGAATATTTCCTTTTCCGATTATGTGGTCTTATTAATAACTAAATTCTATTGGATATTATTATTCTTTAATATATTGGTGACCAATTAGATTGGAAATAAAGGAGATAATTCATAAATAATCTATACTTTGATGGACAGTTGAGATTAATCATAAGGAAACTCTAATGAGGAATTAGGTCCTCTTTCTGCCTATAAATATATACCTCTACTCCATCATAGCGATATCTAATGTTAAAACAACACAACACCTAAATAACCTTTATAGGAAGGAGAGGGAAAACTAAACACCGATCATCCATTCATGAAACTGTTAAGAAATATCTCTCTACTACAATAAACGGAGGTATTCCGCATATCCTCTTTATGATTCTATTATGTGATTATCTAGATGTTTAAACATCTTAGGGTTATGTAAAATTACGCTTACATGTGGTATCAGAACATGGTTGTAAAACATAAAATTTGTACAGATTATTCTGTGCAAAGTTTGTACAGATTTTAGATTTTTGTGGAACTTAAAATTTTCGCTGTATTATTCTGTGCAAATTTTGTACAGATATGGGATTTCTGATAAAACTTAAAATTTTCGAAGTGTTATGATGCGCAAATTTTGTACTAATTTCTGATTTTTGATGAAACTTAAAATTTTGGCATAAAGTATTATCCTGTGCAAATTTTGTACAGATTTCGAGTTTTGTAATGAAAATTAAATTTTTTTCTCGTAATATATATTTATGTGTAAATTTCGTGCAAATTTTATGCTACAAATTAGGGTTTTATCGCAATTTTATGTTATGTACAAAATTTGGGCGGCTGCGAATTAGGATTTTTCCGCAGTTTTATGATTTATGCAAAATTTGGGCATTTGAAAATTAGGATTTTATCGCATATTTTATGTTCTGTGCAAAATTTGGGCGTTTGCGAATTAGAATTTTATTGTATATCTTCATTCTGTGCAAATTTTGGGCTCTTGTGAATTAGGTTTTCACAAATTAATTTGTGCAAAATTTAGGAAATATGTGAATTATTATTTATTCGCTGATAGTTTTCCATTAATAATTATTTGTGCATACTCTGTGTGAATATTAAAAAAATGTGCATAATCAGTACATAATTTTATTATGGAAATTTTGGGCTTGTAAAAGTGTATATTATGTACATAAGACTTATAAAAAATGCAAATTTAGAGTATTGATATCACCACTTCAAATTTAGAATATTGATATCCTTGATGCGGAAGGAGAATCTGTGGGCGAACTCATCGGCGCTGGGATCACCGGCGAGTTTGGGGGTTGCAACGCAAAACGGCGAGGCTCGGGTGGAGTGGTTTTTTGGTCATCTTTCTGTTCATCTGCCGCTTCTAAAATCGTCAATCTGTAAATATCAGAAGAAAAAAAATAAGAGAGAGGAAGAATAGAGAGAAAAGGGAAAACAAAATTATCATCCATATATATTTACATGAACAAATACACACGTCAGTTATATATATATAT
>OVBE01011875.1:0-13828 GCA_900406425.1 Iberis pinnata
AAAATTCGAATTTATTTTGATAAAATTATATAAATCCGAAAATTTCTTTTAATAAAATAAAAAGATTATCAAAAGAAACTAAATATGGTGGCTCTGCTGCCAATTGTTGGGATTTTAGAATCCATAACTTTAATCCATATTAGTTTCTAATGATTAAAGATAGAAGCGAAAGCGTACCTGATGAATTCATGCTTTAGGTTTCTGAATTAGGGAATGGATCTTCCAAAGCATACCCTTTGTAATTTTAGATCTCTGGTGATGGAATGCAGACTTTAGGTTTTTTCTCGACACTTCTTCTTTGCTCGATCGGGCTTCATCTCCGGATTTTTCCAGGAACTTTTGCTCGATCGTGCAACTCATCACCATCTGCTCGATCAGACTAAATAATGCTCGATCGAGCAATTCTTCTGGAACTTCTGAAATCTTCTGAAAAACTTCTAAAATGCATCGTTTTGCTCTGATTCGACCCGAACACCTAGAACACTGAAATTCTACCAAATATGCAATGAAAACACTCCGAATAATGCTGAATAGCAAACATAAATGCTCATTATTATGCATTAAAACCGAGTAATATCAACAACTCGCGCATAACCTGTCCAATGTAGGTATGCCCGATGAGATCGAAGTTTTCTCGTCATTGGCTAAATAGACTATCAGAATGCCGAGGTGCAAGTCGCGTGCTCCTAAAGATGAGTACTGGTTAGGGTCAAAGTAACCTTGTCCGAGCTATAAGCTTCATTTTAAAATCTGAGTTCCGACTCGCGTATTCTTAAAGAGAGTATACGACGAGAATAATTTCTTGTCTATAAGATCGAATGTGAGGAGGGCCGATTTTCAGGTCGTTTCCTCCAAAATCATATGGTCGAATAGGTGTTCAGCCCGCACAAGGTGCTAGAGTAACATCCTATTAATAGAAAATAATAAAATAGGCGTTAAATGTTTTTTGCTGAATTAACACTTGATTCATCAATACCAAAAGAAACAGAGAAGCTACACTATTTTGATCAAAGGGAAGAACGACTAACGAATTTATGACTAGCTACAACTTTAGACGACCTACCACGTATAACAATTAAACGAACACATCCACCAAACTAACATGAGAGAGAGACTATGGAAGGATAACTACGCAAAAAATAGTGCAGATCCAAACCCTAAGAAAACCGTGAAAACTGCTTCAAAGTCGCGACATCCCTAAACCCTCATCATTGCAGGAACGCTAGGCTTAACTTCGGCAGCATTACATGGATTTTTCTGAGGAGGCTGAATTAAGTTTGAACCATGCTCATCAAACCCAAGTGTAAAGTGAAAATCCTCTTCGAACACATCGAGTATGTTTAACTCGTCAAACTGAGTCTTGTACTTGATAAAATCAGCTTCGAGCTTCGACATAGTCTATGTGGGGACGACTCGGCCACTATGTGTCCAACACAATTTAAAGTCCCTTAAGATTGGCCTAAGAGCTGGATGATAGATACAGCCCTTTTGCTATCATCAAAGTGACGCTGATGTTTCTCAAGCTTTGTCGCGCATTTCACCTGAGTTTCACGCTGTGTGAGCACAACTTGTGCAGCTCGGGACAGACGAAGCCGTTTTATCTTGCTTTCATGCAATTTTTCAAGTTTCGCATGGGCTGCTTTAAGTTCAGAAAGCTCGACGCTAACCTTTTCTTGAGTCGCTTTTAGTTTAGCATATATGCAGATTTTTCCTTAGCGTCTTCAGTCTCCGCCTTTAGAGCAGCAATTCGTTCGGTAGCGAATTTCTCCATTTCATCCATCTTGAACTTCAGGCTGACACTTATGGTGTTCAGATCGGCAACAACCCTTTCCAACTCTTGCACCTTGAGATGGCTTGAAACGATATGCCTATTTTCCTGGTCGACGAGCTTTGAAAGTCAGACGAGCTCGTCCTCATTACCGGTCAGCGCTCGCATCTTATTTTCATAAAATGCGATGAGCTCGTTTATCATCGCCAAATTCTGAATATTGCAAGAATTGATAGATCATAACAGGCAGTCTACAATAAGGAATATTAAAAGAAAACCACGGTAGGTTACCTGACAAGCTTGCCAAGATCAAGCTTCATATATTTTTGGTGCCATCATCCTAACACTAAAGGAAGGATCAGACAGTTGGCACCTATATGGCTCACCAGACCAACGCATGCAAGTTTATCTTGGAAAAATGGCACGCCCTGGCTTGCAAACGTGAATGTACAATCCTTCTATGGCTTACGGCGACTTGCAGCCAGAGAAATCTCCGCTTCAGAAGCTTGGGAACGTTCTGCATCAATAGGATCACACTAAATATCCCTTGAGTCGTCACCTAGCTCGAGCTTGTTTTCTTTTTCTTCATCATCATCATCACCACGAAGAAGACCCTCGACCTCTCGGGCAAAGGTTCCAAGCTCACCATCTTCGAGACTCATGTCCATGTTCATCTTGTCGAGGATCTGCGAGACTGTCGGCCCATCACCCAGGGCTGTGGCTGTGGAAGGTGCAATGGTGGCAGAGGGATCAACAGAAGGATTTTCTCCATCAGTTTGATGTTCCCCAGTAAGAACATTATCACCTAACTTTTTTCCACAACGGGAGCATTTTCTCTTGATTCGTGTTCCCCAACAGGAACTTCTTTATGACTCGAGTTTTCCCCCGAATCGAGGACTACCACCTCGGAGGGACCAATATCCCAGTTTAAATGGCGCATCCTTCTTCTTTGTAAAGGAGGACATGCATCCTCACTACCAGTAGAGGTAGAGACTGTTGTATGCTTCCTCTTTGAGGAGGAAGACTTTTCCAGTTCGGCCAAATAATCGATCGACATCTTTGGGCGACCCATCTGTTTCTTGATCTTTTTGAATGGGCAGGCGTTAAGCTCCCAGCTAACTGAATGCAAAAACATAAAGCAACAAATCAGTGTCAACAAAAAATACGAGTTAACTAGAAGAGTGCCGAGCATGCCTTTATCGGTCGTACCTGTATTAATACGTGAAACGCTCTCTTGAACGCGATCATAGTCAAAGACTTGAATGTCAACTATCCCAGAAGAACGAAACCTCTTGATGTCGTCTAGGAGGTTTGCAGGAAAAGGTCCAGAGTTAAAGTGTAGATCTATAATAGGACAAGACATGAAATCAGATCGACAATAAATACAAACTTACAACTCCACTATCTTAGGTGGTATCTACCAAAGGTTTCCGCCCATTTCCTCTTGACGATTCTTCCTACATCTCCCACAGACTCGGGTATGATCTTTAGGAAGAAGTACTTTCATTTCCAGTCATAAATCTTCATGTCCGCCGAAGTATCAATCAATTGTATTGAGCTTTGAAGTTGATGTAGACGAAACCCATGTTCAACTTCGTCTTGTTTTGGGTGATTGTGTTTATCGACGACATGTTTTCCAGGTATCTAATGCCGACCTGAACACCAAATTCTTGACCAAGTGCCAGGAGGCCAATCATGTGCCTGATTGAAGGGGATGACAGCTGCGAGATGGTGATCTTCAATCTTGCACAATAAGAAATTAGCAACTTGGGAAGGGGAAGCCACATATGGAATTTTCTGAAAAGAGACTCGTACAAACATACGTAGCCTCGCAGACTATTCCAAGGCATTTGATGCGGCTCGGGGATTAAAAAAGGAATCTCGTTGAAAAAAGAGAAGTCACGTGCTAGATCTTACAGTGTTCGATCTATACATTTAGTAGGTCGGAGGCTGGTAAGCTCGTCATCAGGCTGAATCATGTTACATGAACTAGCTCTTTCTTCTGGTGTAATCTGCACTTCGTCACTACCCAGTTCGTCGTGAGAGGTAGAAGCTTCAGTTGGGTCAAGTCGGGATGAAGACATTGGTTTGTTTTTGGATAGGTTACCGAGGTATTTGGGAATAATTTACTGAGCTATAAGTAATCTAGAGATAAACAAAAGAGAAGGGAGAACATTTGTACCTCCAGAAAAATTTTGGAAAATGGAATTGTGATAAATGAAGGCTCATAAGGATATTTATACTCCCAAAGTACTGGTTACCGAAAAAAGAATAATTGTGTGTGGGTATCTAGGGTTTGAAATGACACTTTAGCTTCCCTCTACAAAACGATTCGAAAAAGGCTACAAGGACAATTAATGCTCCTTTGACCTAAATGGATTTTTGACCTCCAACTCGTCCGCCGACTTGACAAGATCGACGAACTGGGCGAGTCTAACTGTTGATGCTGGGTTTGTCACCCGACAAGAAGCCAATTTTGGTTAAAGGCCCATTTGGTTGCAAGGAAGCTAGAAGTCGACGAGCTGGGCTTCTAGAAGATAACTCGGCCCAAATCAGAAGCCCGACTTTCTTAATTGTAAAATTAGGTTTAACTCATATGTTTTAGTATAAATACATATGTAATCATTCTTCTTCAATAATAAGAAACTTTAGAGATCATCTAGCAACCCACAAGATAATAGTTTAATCTAATTGTTAAACCCTGATTCAACAATTATCTTAATGATAATATCTAAAATGAGTTGATTTTGTTAATTTCTTCTCGAATTAAATATAAGATTATAACAAAGGTAAAAGAAGGAAAATATTTTTCCTGTTATATTGGACTGTACGTACTCTTGATACTAGTCACCAAAAACAAATGTCTTTAATAATTAGTTGCGTAGATAAGTCCACATATTCTTTTAAAATAGAAAAACTGTTTGTTGATTTTTTCAAAGTTAGCGATACAACATGCCAAGGACTTTTGAAGTTTTGCAAAATGTGTTAATACCTTTAGATCTAAACATTGATAATGTTTGAGGTCAAAGATATGACATTGGAACAAATATAAAAGGTAAACATCAAAGAGTTCAAAAAAAATCTTTTGGATTTGAATAGTAGAGATTTCAATTCTTCATGTGGTTGTTATAGTCTTAACTTCGATTGTATGTGACATATGCAACTCATGTTTCAAGGTAAGAGATTTTTTGGAGTAACACTTATATACATTGTTTGCGAACTTTAGAAAGAGGTGGGATATTTTTAAAAAAAATTAAAGATTTCATTTCAAATTCATTATTGATTGATAGTTTTAGAGACTTTAAGCCTTGATAATGAAGAAAACGTTTATAGAGAGTTTATGGTCTATGGTCAAGAGAGAGAATGTAGAAATTATATTATTTTATTGAGTTTTCATTTGATACAAGATTTTTATTTATAGAGTTTACATGAGTTTGGGATGTACTAAAGTCTAAATTAACCTCAACTATCCATTGCCTACATTTGAACTAGACTGTTGGATGAAGTGAGTCTTATTTGAGAAATGAGACAAAGGCTTCTTCCTCTTTTGTCATTGACAAAAGAGTATAACACATTATCCTCGTGAGTCACATGTTATTTTAACCATTTAACCATTGCCACTAATTACATACTGCTTTTAAACTCTTGTTTATGTATATAAGATGATCATGTGTGATCATAACTCAATACTCGCCCTCAAGCTTCGCATATTCAAGTATAGAATAGTTAAGCTTGGAATCATTCTCATTCTACCTCATTAAAAACACTCGGTTAAAATCTTTTAGGGAAAAGAGTATAGAACCCGTGGCCTAGGGATTTTTGGCGTGAGTCTTATGTGTGAGGGAGGTTGGTGAGTCAAGTTTTGAATGAATGAACTCACAAACCTTAAGACTTTCATATTTGATGAAGATATACGCAAGTTGATCCGAAATCCTTGTGTAACATGGCAAGATGACTCCTTGTTCAACCATTTGTCTAACCTTATGACAATCCACTTCTATGTAGTTTGTCCTTTCATGAAAGACCGAGTTGGTTGCAATGTGAATAACATCTTGATTATCACAATGCATTGTGATAGGTTACTCAATTCCCAAATATTTGATTAAATTCTTCAACCATATCAATTCATTTGTGAGCTTCCTCATAACTCTATATTCGGACTCGACACTTGAGAAAGATACAACCTTTTGCTTCTTACTTTTTCAAGTTACTAGATTACCTCCAATGAAGGTACACTAGCCGGTTGTTGATTTTCTATCCTCCTTTTCTCCAACATAATTCACATCACAATAACCAACCAAATTGGTGCTTTTGTTGCATCCCATCCAAATTCTTTGACAGTTGGTTTCTTTGAGATATCTAAGTATTCTCTTAACCATGTTCCAATGATGTATCTTTAAGGATTGCATGTGTTGACTCACTTGGTTCACGATAAAGCAAATATCTGGCCTAGTGATGGTTATGTAAATGAGCTTACCAACCATCCTTCTATAGCATTCAGCATTCTCAAAGATTTGATCATCAATCCTCCCCCCCTTCTTATGACTTTGTAGCTCTCATCAAGGGGATTCTTTGCGGCTTTAGCTCCAAGCTTTCCAGTTCCTTTCAAGAGGTCAAGAATATACATTCTTTGGGATAATAATAATCCTTTTTGGATCTACATATCCTTATTCCAAGGAAGTATTTTAATTCTCCAAGGTCTTTGATATCAAACAGACTTTTGAGGAAGACTTTAGTAGCTTGAATTCCTTCTTTGCACTCCCATAGATGATGATATCATGTACATACACTAGGATGATAATGATGCTTTCTTGAGTTGAAGTGTGAATAAGGTATGATCGGCTTCCGATCTTCTAAACCCCTTATTTTTTTAGTGTTGAGCTCAACTTTTGGTACCAATTCATTGGTGATTGTTTGAGTCCATAGATGATTTTGTTAAGTTTGAACACATTTCCTTGAGCCACTAGGTGTACTAAACTCGCATGTGGTCTCATGTATACTTCATCCTCTTGTTATCCTTGTAGAAAAGCATTTTTTACATCTATTTTCTAAAGATCCCACTCTAAATTGGTTTCTAAGGACAATACTACTCTCACGGTATGGAGCTTAGAAACCGGGGAAAAGGTATATGAATAGTCTTTCCCATAAGTTTGCATAAAGTCTCTTGAAACTAGTCTTGCCTTGTATCTTTCCACTTCTCTATTAATTTTGTACTTGATTGTAAATACCCATATAGACCCAACAGCCTTTCTTCCCTTTGGTAATTGTGTTTCATCTCAAGTGTGATTATTCTCCATAGCCTCTTTATGTTGCATAGCTCCCTCATATGTTCTAAGAATTCTTTCTTGTTACAACTTCCCAATGAATACTTTATTCTCCATAGGAAACTTTTTTTGGATGGGATGAGCCACATCTTGTGAATTAAAGTATACAAATTCTTTTTTCCAAGTGCTTGAGTGATTCTTTATTCTTGTACTTCTTCTTAGGATAGGCGTTTGTTGATCTTGGTATTCACTTTGATCATGATCTTGTAGAATTGGTTCTTCTTGTGCATGATGATCCATTTGATGATCATGAGATTTTGGAATTGGTTCTTCTTGTGCATGATGATCCGAATTAAGTTCTTGAGACAATTCTACTTCTATTACTCCCTCATGATCTAGGTGAATGACCTCGGTAGGTACTGGCTCCATATTTTGTTGAGTTGTGGTTTGAATAGGCGCTTAATGGGAAGGTGTCTCTATGTTGATTCCAAAATTCTCCATGAGACGATTAAGGTTTTGAGCTCTATCCTAAGTTGATTGTGGTAAGTCCTTGATGTTATCCCGATTATTTTCCTCATATAACCCCTTCCCTTCCATGAATATGACATCTTGAGAGATTAGTATGCACCTTCTTTCATGATCATAGCACTTGTACCCTTTTTGTTTTTAGGAGCATCCAATGAACATAGCCTTGGTGCTCTTTACATCAAGATTTTTCCTTAATTATCTTGGAATGAAAACAAAACAAACACAACAAAACACACATAAGTGATTTATGAATGATTTATGTTTGGTCAATACCTCAATTGGAGCGATATCTTTAGAACATTCTTAGGGGTCCTATTGATGATATAGCAAGCTGCTAAGATTGCACCTCCCCAAAACCTTTTAGGTACATTGGTTTGAAACATCATTGACATAGCCACTTCCATTAGGTGTCTATTCTTTTTTTCTACTACACCATTTTGTTGTGGAGTGTGAGGACAACTTATTTGATGAATAATACCATTTCTGGCTAAATGTTGTCTAAATGAATGAATTGTGTATACTCCACCATTATTTGATCTAAAATTATTAATTTTAGCATTGTAATGGTTAGTGATATATGCTTGGAAGCTAACAAAAGCATCTAATACCCTATCTTTTGATTTTAACAAAGTTGATCCAAGTGTACTCAGATTTTTCATCTATAAAAGAACAAAATATTTCATGTTTTCTCTTGATTTGTATGGTGAGCTCCAAACATCCGAATAGATTAGATTAAAACAACAATCATACATTGTATTCGATATAGGAAAAACAGTTCTACAATGCTTGCAAAGAATACAAGCCCCACAATTACTAGAATAAAAAAACATCATTAGGCAATAACAATCCTAAAGCTCTCGCATGAGGATGACCTAATCTAGCATGCTAGATGGCTTTATTAGCTTCCAAAATAATACTGGAAAAATCATGAGATAAATAGGAGTCTTTCTTGATGCCTTGAAGTACATACAAGCCATCATTGGTGTTTCCTTTAACAAGAGTCTTAATATCCTTAAAAATAGCATCATTAGGTCCATATATAACATTGCAATTTATATATTTGATAAACCTTCTAACACTAAGGAGGTTTGATGTAAAAGTTGGCATATAAAAGTCTTTTGTTTCTTTATCATATAGGTTTAGTTTGCCTGTTTCTTTAATTGGTATCCTATCATCATTAGCAATAATTGTCTGACCTAAGGCGGGTTCTAGGTACTTTATCAATTCCGGGTTGCTAATCCTATGGTGAGATGCACCCGAATCTATAATTGAGTTTCTAATGATACTATTTGCAAGATAAGAGATACCACTATTATTACCGGACTTATGGGCCCCCTTGAATACATTGAGAAGAGCTTCAAGATCACTCTTCTTCACATACTCATATGTGTAGGTGACAAGGGCACTTTATGTGGATGGGAAATCTTAAGAATCGCTTGAAGTTTGAGATTGTGGAGCGCTTGAGATAGATGATCCATCATACGGCTTGAGTTCCTCTTGAGTGTAGTTAGCCCTTACATCCTTAAACTTGTTTGGCTTGAGGTGTGGATATAATAGCCAACAATTTTCCTTTGTGTGTCCTTTCCTTTTGCAATGATCACAAGATAGGTTTCTCCTATCCTTAAACTTAGTGAAGCCCTTCTTATCATCTGTTTTGAATGAGCCATTTGGTATTGTGTGCGGTTAGAACATCCTTTTTACCAAAGATCTTTATGGAGCCTTGATCATTTTGTAGCTCGGCACAAAACTCATCAAGAGTTGGAAGAGTACTTCTTCTAAGAATGTGCTTGATAAAGTCGGCATAAGCACCATTAAGTATGAGAAGTAGACCAAACATTTTATTTTGTTCTCTTTTTTCTTTTAGAATCTAAGGGTCAAGTGTGCTTGGTCTAAGCATCTCAAATTCGGCCATAGTGACCTAAACTTCCCAAAATGCTTTGTGAACTACTTATCCTCTTGAGTAAATCATCGATTGCCTTCTTAACCTCAACACATGGTTCAAGTTTGAGGTACTTCCAAAGATGATTTTGAGAGTATCCCAAAGCTCTTTGGAAGTTTCACAATAGGACTATGACTCCAAAAGAGGCATTGACAGAGAGAGATTTGTATAATACCAAGAATAAATTGATTTTCTTGGTACCATTTTATGTTAGCTCCATCTTGTCTTCATCTTGAATCTCTCCCTTCTCTTCACTAGTCTTGGAGAGTAAGTGATTTTAAAGAGAAGAGGATAAGAGTTTAATCTGTTGATTCCTAAAAACAAACCGAAGAGAGTGTTAACTAGAGTTTGTGTGGAATGAGAGCAAAGGTTTGGATCCTATATCTCTGATACCATAATAGTTTTAGAGAGTATTTGAGTATTGATAATGAAGAAGAAGAAGAAGAAGTTGAGAGAGAGGAGAGAGAGAGAGTGTGTAGGAAGTATATTATTTCCTTGAATTTTTATTTGATACAAGAATGAGAAAAGAGACAAAGAGTTTTTTCTCTTTGTCATTGCAAAAAGGGTATAACATCTTATCCTCATGAGTCACAAGTTCTTTTAACCATTTAAACATGTTTTCCCTCCTTTTAACCATTGTGACCAATTATAAACTTCTTTTAAACTCTTGTTTAAATATTTAAGATGATCATGTATTATCATAACTTAATATCAACGACTCGTTGGAAAAGTCGTTTGGAAAGCATAAAGCGGTAAGATTTCAAATTTCGGATATAAGAGAAGCTTTATTTCAAGTAACCAAAACTAATAATGATTCTATGATACAAAGTGCATGCATGGACTTGGAAGTTTTGAATTTTCTTTTAATTCATTGCATGTTGTGAATTTAGTTAGTAAAAATTGCAATCAAATTATTATATTTTAATTGACGTTGTTGTGGAAGAGGTTAATGGCTTAGTTTCTTTTTCCAAAATTATAAAAAAAAAAAAAAAAACAGTATTTGATAATGCTTTGATAGTTGCTAAAAAAAATTCCATAAAAGATAGAATTGATCCTATGCTTCCTAAAAAACCAAATTGAATACTTTCTTTATAGTGTGTTAGCTCCAAAACTGATGGAGCAAAAAAGAACATTTGATGCAGAACTGCAGGTTGTGGAACGTGTGTGTAACACACTAATTGCTGTTGAAATACTATTGGGATGTTAAATCATTTAATATATGTTGGTTGCGTCATATATGTAATATTTGCATGATCAAGATCATTGAAGATATGGAAGTCATGTTTATGAGTCCATATATGGCATTGAAGAATTATTGAGAATATAAAGAAAAGGAAATATTTTCAACAAGGAAAAGGATATTTGAGAAATTCTTATATCTAAATGTTTGGTGAATATTGGAAGTTGCTGCGTTTTGGATGCTATAAATAGAAGATATATGAGTCAAATTATGTTAGCTGCATTGAAAGAAAAAGCTCAATCTATTGAAGATCAGTCTATGGAAAAAAACACAATTCTAGTGTGTGTAACCTTCTGAATCACGAGGTGTTTCAAATCAAGGATAGACTTAGGAGAACGACCTATAAGTTCTGATTCTTGGATCTGTATTAGAGACGTGTGTGTCCCATCGTAGGATAGAGATTGATTGGTGTCGAACTAAGGTGTGTCTTAGTGTCGAGTAATTCCATTAGGCAAGGTCTTATTTTAAAGTTTGTCTAATAAATCTCTAGTGTTTGGTTTGAGGACGTAAACATATTGTTGAACCTCGTTAATTCTCTTATGTGCTCATATTCTCGTTCTTACAATCGGTATCAGAGCTAAACACCTAACCACACAGGTGAGATCTTGAAAAAGAGAATATGGCGACATCTGCAGATATAATGGCTTCATACACTATCTTATTGAATTATGGGAATCATGGACATTGGAAAGTGAGAATGAAGGAAAACATACGAGCAAATGATGAATATGTTTGGACACTTATTCAAAATGGTTGGGAAGAGTCGTGTGTAACAGCAGAAGATGGAAGTAAGACACCTAAAACCGGATGGACAGCAACAGAGAAAAGGATGTCAAAATTTAACGCAAAAGCGTTAGTTGAAATCTTCAAGTCAGTAGATTAAGAGCAATTTGAACTTATACAAGGATGTGAATCAACTAAAGAAGTGTGAGATATTTTGAAAAATTCTTTTGAAGGTACTGCCGACGTTAGGAGGACACGGTTCGATATGTTGTCATCATAGTTTGAGAACATAAAGATGAATGATGATGAGAAGGTAGGAGAAGTCAGTGCTAAGCTTAATTTTATTGCTAATGTAGCAAAAGTATTGAGTAAAAATTACAATGACGCAAAATTGGTGAAAAAACTTTTGCGATGCTTGCCTGCAAAGTTTGCAGCTCATAAAGCTGTAATAAAAATGACGATGAACACTGATGAACTCAAGCTTGCTGAAGTAGTACGGATGCTATATGTTGAAGAGATGGAAATGGATTTTAAATCACCAAAATTTGTAGAAGATCTTGCAATTACAGTTGATGAAGACAAGAAAAATGTTCAAAAAATTGAAGAATTATGTGTGTGATGATTCGAAAACTTGAAGAAACTATGGCACTCTTATCTCATAGGTCTCAAGATAAATTACATAGTAAGGAAGAACGAAAAAAGAGGCATGAAGTTGAGTGTTATAATTATCATGGTATTGGACATGCAAAATCAGTTTCTCCATCATTTAAGAGAAAAGAAATCAAGTGTAATAAATGCAATGGTTATGGTCACACAAAGGCAGTTTGTGTAAACACACTAAAAGAAAAGAAGAGGATGTTTCAAAGTTGGAGTGATATAGAGTCAAATTCACACGAAAGTGCTCTTAATCTGTAGCTTTGAGTGGATTTGTGAAACCTGAAAAAGGAAGTGCAGAATATGATTATGCATCGTTGTGTGTAACACACAACTTTTGTGTTGCACCGAGCAATGATTCATAAAGTGTTGAAGAGGTGGATATTCATGTTGAAGTCAAAAAACTTTATGAAAGCTGGGTTAAATTGAACAACGAGAAACTTTAGCTGATCAGGGATATGAGAATTTTGGAAGCCAAAGTGAATATCTTAGAGCTAGAGCAAGATATTATAGGTGGTGCACATGATGTCTCTTACTGATAAGCAGACAATGGAAGAAAATAAAATTGAGTTACTCAAAAAACTTATGGTTGAACCTCAAAAGAATACAGCAAAAATTTTAAAGTCATATTCTACTAAATGACTGATACACATCATAAGATCCTAGTTTATAACTAACGAGTAGCAAACCAAAGGACTTTGGTCTAGTGGTTGAACCGTTGAAGCACTCCAAAGAGTGTTTAAGGCCACTAGTTCGAATTTCTTGGGAGAAAGGCTCGAAATTTCCACAGTATATATAAAAAAACAAACTAGTAGCAACAATATTGGATCAACATCTCATTTGGCTTTCCTCGTTAAAACATATGCTTATTTGTCTCTCTTTTAATTTTTGATTTTTATTTTTTAATTCGAAAATTTGGTAAATTATTAAAATACCCTTAATGAAATCACAAAACTACACACTCAACCAACCTTCGACTAGGTAAACTCACCCACCCAATTGAAATTGAGTCCAATAACCAAAAAAATTAAAATTCAATCGGTTTACACGAAGTCTCTAAGTTATCTAGCTTAACTAGGATATTTGTGTTAACTAGGATAATTGAGTTAACTAGATTAACTGAGATAATTGGGTTAACTATGTTAATGAGGTTAACTGGATTAACTAGTTTAACTTCGTAGAATTTTAAAAATCGGTTAGATTGTGTAACTAGGTTAACTTAGTAAGTAAAATTGTCTAACTCAATTGTGGCCAAGCAAAAGTTGTTGTTGTGGCAGAAGAATGAAGAAGTTGTTGCGGCTAAGAAGGTGGACATGGTTGATACGGCTAAAAAATCACACATTGCCAAAGTGATCGTGAGTGGCATCTTGTTTAAAGGAATTTTTCATTTTAATACACCAACTGAATTTCATTTATCAGCTTCACAGGTCCAGTTATTATTCGTTGAAAGTAAAATTAACTTTTTCTTAATAAAGAATTAAAATTTATGAAAATTCAAATATAGATATTTACATATATAAACTTTAAATTCCAAAATAAACCAAAAAATTTCAAAATAGTAAATGAAAATGTCTAAATTTTTATAATGAACAAAAAAATTAAAAGTTAAAAATTGTCAAAATTCAAAAAAAAAGTTTTAAAAAATTATTAAACAAGTATCGCACCTAATAATTTCATATTTATAGTAATATATATATATATATATATATATA
>OVBE01011876.1:0-13828 GCA_900406425.1 Iberis pinnata
AACTACTGAAGCAGAATATATGGCTTTAGGAGAAGCAACCAAAGAAGCAATTTGGTTGAAAGGAACGGTTGAAGAATTAGGTTTCAAGCAAGGCAGTATTAAAATATTTTGTGATTCACAAAGTGCAATTCAATTAGCAAAGAATGGTGGTTTTCACGAACGTACAAAGCATATAGCAGTTAAATGGAATTTCATCAGAGATGCAATCACAGAGAAAAGCACATAAGTGATTAAAATTCATACAAGCTTGAACCTAGCAGATCTACTCACAAAGAGCATACCTGGTAAAACCCTTAAAAAGGGGTTGGTGGCTCTGAAGGTGGTTACCTAGTCAACCAGCTCTGTATGCGTCGTGTTCTTATCTTTTTCTCACCTCGCAGACAACAAGAAACAGAAGGGGTCATAGGGATTTACTTCAGAAAAATGTTTTCAGAAAAAGAATCGATTAAGTTAAGGGTTTTAAGATTTATTCACCATTTTGTTTAGATATGGAGTCCCTGGTTTGAAGTCTTCAGATCCATCTCAGTCAGTGATCGTCTCTCAGATTCACATGCAGAAAGTGTAAACAGAAAAAGTCAGAGTCTTTGACAAGCAAAATGTAAACAAAAGGTAAAAGGTTTTGAGTTGTGGGTTTTACACCTCTTTAGCTTTCTATCTTCATTTGGAATCGTCAGATATGAGCTTCTAAGTCACATGCAAGGGTCATCAGAGAGTCGCTTGGTATTCTCTCTTTAGAACTCTCATAGTTTTTTCAAGTACATGCAAGATAGTAGAAAAAGCGAAGTTAGTCCAGAAAGTTTTCAATCGAGAGTTAAATAAAGCAAAAGGAAGGAGCTTACCAGTTCTATATTTTAGCTCTGTACATCTTCAGAAGAAAAGCTTCCTTGTTTATCCTCGCATGCAGAAGAAGAATGGAGTTAAATAAGAGTTATCAGGCATAAAATAAGTTCAAAAGAAAAGTGGAAGACGGAGGATCTATACTTGTAATTTGTAATCTGTTGTGTTTGTCAAAGCACAAACTCATATAGTGGATTAGAGAGGATAAATCTCTCCCCCAGAAGTACGTTAAGTGGGAACTGGGTTAACAATGTCCTTGTTTAGTTTCTTTTACAACATTAACTTGAATAACAAGTAATAAGAAAAACCTAACATCCATGAGGTTCACATATCCTTTACGAGTTCTCCTTGCAGAGATGAGGTTGCGTACTTCATTATCTATTGATGCGAAGATTGCGTTGCTCGACATTCTTTCACCGGTGTGAATGAAATTGTTTCTTTGCCTCCATATTGTGTAAATGAGAGATTGAAGAACGATTTTACGCAGAAGAGATGGTGCTGATGTCGAGGAGTGTGTAGACTAAGTAATCATTGAGCTCCAATTATGAAAGATCGTCTGATGTAAGAGCATCATTTCCATAATTTTGAACCAGAATTGAGTAGTGAATGGGCAAAAAAGGAATAGATGATTTCTAGATTCTAGGCTAGAGGAGGAGAGGATGCAGTCCGGTGGCAGCTGAATTTCCCAAGATATAAGGCGGTTCTTTGTTGCAAGTCTTCCAAGGTTGGCCGCTTAAGCTGTGAAGGAATGCTTGACGAGTGTCCTTTGAACCAAATGATATTTTCCCACGACTTTAGCTATTCCTGCAGTCTAAGCAGTTCCCAAGTGAGCCTTGATCAAAAGCTAGGATGTAATATGTCATTGCAACACCATGAAAACAAATCACAAGGTTCTTCTAGCAAGGGAAAATCAATAGTGGAAAAAAGCAGTGTGAGTTGACTTCCCTGTCCGCGCGAGGCGCCAGGAGTAACCATCCTTCTCTGCTACAAGTGTCAACAACAAGAGAGTTTCAAGGAAGTCGAAACGCTCTAGGAGCTCTAGGAGCAGATATGCCGAGAACATCGATAAGCTTTCCCAGAGGGGACCATTGATAGAACCAGAATTTAACTTGCTTTCCATTATATATGGTGCATTTGATGAACCATTGAGCTAAAGGTCTGAGGTTTAGTATAGAGTTCCATGCCCAAGAGTTTGATGTAGTGGTTTTTAGGTCCTAGAGGGATCTTTCCTATATGTAGTGGTGCTTGTGCCAGGCGACCCAAAGTTATTCACTTCCAAAAAACAAAGCCCAGCACTAACGTAAACGAAGTACATTGTTCAAAATTTTAAATCTCCTCAAACCAAGGCCTCCCTCTGCTTTTGGAAGACAAACCCCCGCCCATGATACTTTTGCCGTGTCTCGTCGAAAAATATTATTAATTCATCCGTGAAAAGCATATGCGAGAGTTGTAGAGACTGAGTTTTCGGGTGGTAATCGATCAGACCTGAATTGTAGGAAGTTGTTAGCAGACAAGTGAGCAATTGGGGAATTAAGATGAAGAGGTAAAGTGAAAGTGGATCACCTTGCCTTATGATAGATTCATGTTTTAATTCCTAAAACTACACTGCAGAGAACAAATCACTATAGTAGAGTAAAGGGTCGAATCACACAAGGACCAGACAGTGCGACTCTCAGTTCTAAAATCGATTCTAGCTAAGACAGAAATAAAAGAGAGATTGTTTTCAAACAATTGAGAATTAAAGCGAATAATTAAAAACAAATGTAAATCAATAAACTAAAACGCTAGGAGATAGGGAAGTTCCACATGTATTCAGGTTTGAAGTTCAGGTTGACAAGTAAGATTAACAAATGAAAATAGTTCTCAACTCAAAAGAAGATAATAGAATAATCGTCTCCCGAAGTATTAGATCCCTATGATAGAATTGCTAAGAAATAAAGAATAACCTTCTCCCGAAATCTTAGATCTCTAAAATTAAGACAATTAAATCATGCAATGATTACAAATTCGATATGTTCATAAGCATCAAAGACAATACTCTCGCAAGCAGAGACACTTATTCATCTAAACTAGGTCATATTAAACCAAATCTCTTTGTATTTATTAACCTTAAATCATGAACTAGGTGCTCAGGCTAATTCAAGCAATGATAATAAATCTAGACTAAGAACCTAATAATCGAATCCATTAACGTCAAACCATAACTATCAAAACATGTTTTCCCTGGGAAATTCCTAAAACCTAACAAAGAGACTACTCAGACATAGCCAAGAAATCAAAAATCATAGATAAAGAAAGCATATTAAAAAACCAAATTCAATAAAATAAGAGAGTTTAGAATTCTTCTCTAAAATACAAATGTCAGGATTCGTCTCTCTCAGAAAAGCTCTCAAAAGAAAAAGTAATGAATTGTGAATTGTAATCCGTCTCTCTCATAAAATCATAAGCCTAAGACTTATATAGAGTTCAAAAATAAAAAGAGAATAAAACCCAATAAGGAAAACTAAAGATAAGTCTTGAGGACGAAAACGTTTTTTTGGAAATCTTCAAGTTTTCTCGAGCATATGGATCGATCGATCCAAGTGTGGATCGATCGATCTGACGTTCTTCTTCTTCAAGGATCCATCGATCCAAATTTCCGTAAGCTTTATGAGCTTCTGGATCGATCGATCACCACAGGGATCGATTGATCTACTTCCACACGTGAAGCACATGTTTCTTATGCGAGACAGCTTGACTAGTCTTCAGTAAAATCGCCATAAATTTTGATTGCATCAATGGATTGACCTCAAATAACTTTCATATGAAAGCTAACTCACGTGGAAAGTTTGAGTCAAAATCTCAGCTCAATACATTCATGGGAACATCTTCAAATGTTGACTAGCTTTTGGCTCTTCTGCTGAACTCTGCTTCTGCATTTGTCAAATCGCATCCATTTTGTGCACAAATCCACCTTTTTTCTCCATAACGTCCAAAACACCTAGAAACGTGAAAACATACTAAAAACACAAGGAAAACACTCAAATGATGCCAAATATTGAGTATAAATACCCACTAAAAAGCATCAAAATTGAGTGATATCAATTCTCCCAGACTTAGATCTTTGCTTGTCCTTAAGTGAAGCAAGACCCAATATGGAGAAAAGGTTTGAAACTACATAGGAACTCTAAGAATCTCAGTAACCTCAAGAATAAATATCAAAAACTCAAAAGACAACGATCCTAAACAACCATTTTGAAGTAACTAAAAGCATGCTTCCTACTCTAAATCCAATATCAATCAAACCATCAAGTCATTTTAACCAGCTCATTAAGTTCAATTCAATTAGGATAAATCCATTTTCACTTATGAGGTATCGATCAATGTGCACAAGAACCTTTTCTATCAAAATTCCCATACCAAACAGAGCATCAATCGACTTCTGGTCCTGACCCTTTTTCCCTTTTTCCCTTTTTCCCCCTTTCTCACTTCCATTTTCTCTTTTTTTTTCCTTAATGCTTTTATTTTTCTTTTCTTTTTCTTTTTCTGCAATTTTATTTCTTTTCACTTTTTTAGCAGCCGGCAATTTGCTGAGGTTGACTACGGACTTCTAGGTCACACTTTCAACCCTTTTTCGGAATCGTTTTATTTATTTTCTGAAGGGAGAGAGAGAAAGGATCCAGATCATACTGAAAGAACTTGTCTGGTTTTACAGAACACGAAAAGCAAGGCACTTAGCTTTCAAAGTAACTTACCACCACAAGCAAGAGAAATTAAGTCCTATCATGGTAGAGCTAGCATCAAATCATCAACAATCTAAAAGACTCGGACTTTTAGAAGCAAAAAAATCAGAAATGAGGTTTCAATCCTAAACATATCAGTTAACTCTAGGCTAGTAATCTAAAAATATCAACATTATACCCACATTAGGCTGGCTATCATCACAAATTATGGTCATTGTTCCTTCGACTCGACTAGACATGACTAATTCAAAAACGAAAATTTTTGAAAATTTTCACCAAACTGATGAAACATCCAAAAAGATACAAAAATGGTTAGTAGCTATACTTCCTCCCTCATACTTACTTCACACTGTCCTGGTGTGAAAATAAACCCAAGAGAAGGAATAATGACCAGAATAAAAATAAATAGATAAAACAAATAGTTCAAAAGAGTTTCAATACTTATCTGGAATAAAAGATCGGCTGGCTTCTAAACAATGATCGATCCTTAGACGGATCGATCGATCTCTAATAACGTTTAAGAAATCCATGGGCATGGATCGATCGATCTACAAACGAATCGATCGATCGTGATGTCCGACCAATTTCCTGAAATTTCCTGAAACATCTCTTAAACTCAACTAAAAATTAATAAGTTAGTAAACTAAATAGAACTGACTCAAAACAAAAAACCAAATAAAACAAAAAATCAAATCAATGGGTTGCCTTCCACTCAGCGCTTTATTTAACGTCAATAGCTAGACGAACTTACCTTTTATGCTGAATCTAAATCAGCACCAATAGAGGCAATATAACAACCATCCACTTCCGAGATCTGCAACTTCAACACTTTATTCATCGCTACCTCTTTGAAATCCTTTCCCTTGTCCTTAAGAACTTGAGCAAAGGGAATTTTAACCTTAGAGAAAGGTTTTGGAAAACCCTTACTCTTTACCCTATACTCGACCCATTCTTCGCTCAATGACTTAGGAATCCAAGTCAGATGAGTGTTCTTTTTGACCTCTTTCAAATTCCCTTCACCTTTGTTTTTGTCCTATGAAGATGGTTCTGGGGTACCTTCAACCTTTCCTTGATTAGTCAAACCCAGCTTGGTATTTTCTTTGATCTTCTTTAAGTTTATTTTACCCCTTTTCTTGACTCTTGGGATTGAACCTTTGATTGGAACTTGAGATTCCTTGTGCAAGAATTTGACATCAGAATCTTTGGATTCAGCCTGAGAAGTCTGCGCCGCTTTTAATTTTCTGATCATGATGATCCGTGATGTAGGAATGTAAGGTACTACTGGATAATAGTACGTTTTTTGGATGTTTGTGAGATAGATGCGCTTCTTGGGAACATGCATCACAGCTCCCACAGATGCTAAGAAAGGTCTCCCTATAACTAGTGACCCTTATGAATTTCCATTTGTGTCAAGTACATGGAAATAAACAGGAACTACGCAATCTCCTACTTGCACCATCACATCAGACACAAAACCACATAAAGATACATCATAGTTGTTAGCTAATGAAAAAGACATCCCTGATGGTCTAATATCTTTAGTCCCAGCTTTTCAGCAACCATTCTAGACATGACGTTGACATTAGAACCAGTGTCACAAAGGGATTCCTTGAAGAGAACTCCTTTAACCTTAAATAGAATTATGAATTCACCTGGATCTTCTAACTTTTAAAGTCTTCTGAGTGGAAGAAATTGTTGAGATATCGCGTCATAGTACATATGTTCTTCATTAGGATTATGAGGTTTATTCGGGCATGAGATCTGAACTTTTCGAGTTGTTTCAAAGGTGGTGCAGGCTGCAGAGGTGGATCGATCGATCGATCTCTTCATTTTTCAGAAATCAATATGATAGATCGATCGATCTTGGATTTATCGATCTTGGATTGATCGATCGATCTCTTTTTCCGAGAGCTTCTGATTCGGACGGATCGATCGATCTAAAGCTTATGGAAACTTCTGTCTTTTTGGATCGATCGATCCCTCAGTGGATCAATCGATCTCTACCTCTGAATAACTTTTGAAAATTCAAAAATCTGCAGTTTTCTTAGACACATCTTTCTTTTCACCATAATTTGAGTTCATCGCCTTACAATATCCCTTAAGATTATATTCAATCTTTCCTGGTAAAACACCAGCTTGTCTCTTAATTGTTTCCAAAGTTTGAGCTACTTGGCTATTAATACAGCTCACCTATTCCATGTTCTCAGGTTCGTTGTTTGCAAAGCAATCAGCCTCGACCTTCTCTACATCCTCAGAAAAACTGACATGCTTCTCATTTTGTTTCTAGAGAAATTGGGCAAGAAGCTCCTTTACCTCTACTAGTTTAGACTAGATGGCCATACCCTTGGATTATAATCAGGCCAGTGGTTGTTGTTGCTAGCAACAAGGTTGTCAATCAGCTTATAGGGTTCATTTACGGCTTTAGTCATGAAATTGCCATTGTTGGCTGTGTTGAGAGAGAACTGATAGTTCTGATCGATACCTCTATAAAAAATGTTGAGGAGGTTCAACTCAGAAAATCCATGATGGGGACAATCTCGAAGGTACTCTTTAAACTTGTCCCATGTTTCATAAAAAGATTCCACCGGACCTTAGTGAAACTGAGAAATCTTGCTTCTCAGATTATTAGTTCTGGTGGAGGTGTAGAAGTAATTTAGAAACTTGGCTTTACACTCATCCCAAGTCTCTATGGAATTAGCGGGCACGACTTAAGCCATATGAGAGCTTTATCAGCTAGAGAATGATTGAAGAGCTTACAATGCATGAAGTCTTTAGAGGCTTCATTAAGTTGAGTTATGCTGCAAATGTCTTCAAAACTATTGATGTGATCCATAGGATGCTTAGTAGACAAACCATGAAACTGGTTTTGCCTTAGCAACTGGATGAGCTGAAATGGGAACTGCTAGTCCTGTCTCTGAGGCTGGCAAGGGTGGAGAGCATTACTATTGACTAGGAAAGCTTCATGGTTGTTGAATTCGCCAACTACTACCCTGTTTTGGAGATGTAGGCGGTTTTGATTCAATTATGGCGGATCTTGCTCACCGTTGCCGCCATTACCGCTGCCTTGATTAGCGTTTCCAGCTCCTCGGTTTACATTTTCTTCTTGATGTCCTAGCGGCACTTGATAGCTGTTCCCTCCTTGTTGGTTGAGCGCCAACTGCCTTATATGTTCCAATCCAGGAGGGTTTTGGACATTTTGAACTATGGGAATGATCAGATTATGAATAACGTTTTCAACCATTGTTGTGGATGAACTAGCACTTCTTAGAGATTTACGATTTGTACGTTCTAGTCTTGCGAGTTCTTCGTTAGTGAGGTTGAGCAATTCAGATGATTTGTTAGATCTTCTGGTCATGCACCTTCAAAACAAAAACAAGAAGAAATAACGAGATTAGTACTAAAAAATAAAAATCCTATACTAGACTTTAAGTAAAACTTAAAAGACACAATTGGTCCCCGGAAATGGCGCCAAAAATATGATAGGTTCAGGTTTTAATTCCTAAAACTACACTGTAGAGAACAAATCATTATAGTATAGTAAAGGGTCGAATCCCACAAGGACTAGACAATACGACTCTTAGTTCTAAAATTGATTCTAGCTATGATGGAAATAAAAGAGAGATTGTTTTCGAACGATTGAGAATTAAAATGAATAATTAAAAATGAATGTAAATCAATAAAATAAAACGCTAGGCGATAGGGAGTTTCACATGTATTCAGGTTTGAAGTTCAGGTTGACAAGCAAGATTAACAAATGAAAATAGTTTTCAACTCAAAAGATGATAATAGACTAATCTCCTCTCGAAGTATTAGATCCCTATGATAGAATTTATAAGAAATAAAAACTAACCTTCTCCCGAAATCTTAGATCTCTAAATTAAGAGAATTAAATCATGCAATGATTACATGTTCGATATGTTCATAAGCATCAAAGACAATACTCCCAAGCAGAGACATTTATTCATCTAGATTAGGTCAAATTAAATAATTCAAATCCCTTTGTATTTATTATCCTAAAATCATGAACTAGGTGATCAGGCTAATTCAAGCAATGATAACAAATCTAGACTAAGAACCTAACAAATTGAATCCATTAACATCAAACCTTAACTATCAAAACTGTTTTCTCTGGGAAACCCCTAAAACCTAACAAAGAGACTACTCATACATAGCCAAGCAATCAACAATCATAAATAAAGAAAGAATATTCAAAAACCAAATTCAATAAAATAAAAGAGTTCAGAATTCTTCTCCGAAATACAGATGTCAGGATTCATCTCTCAGAAAAGCTCTCAAAAGAAAAAGTATTGAATTTTGAATTGTAATATGTGTCTCTCATAAAAACCTAAGACTAAGCCTTATATAGAGTTTAAAAATAAAAAGAGAATAAAAACCTATAAGGAAAACCAATAATAAGTTTTGAGGACGAAAACGTCTTTTTGGAAATCTTCAAGTTTTCTCGAGCATATGATCGATCGATCCAAGTGTGGATCGATCGATATGATGTTCTTCTTCTTCAAGGATCGATCAATCTAAGGTAGGATCGATCGATCCAAATTTCCGTAAGTTTGATGATCTTCTGGATCGATCGATCTACTTCCACACGTGCTGCACATGTTTCTTCTACGAGACAGCTTGACCACTCTTCAGTAAAATCGCCATAACTTTTGATTGCATCAATGGATTGACCTCAAATCACTTTCATATGAAAGCTAAATCCCGTGGCCTGATTGAGTCAGAATCTCAGCTAAAGATATCCATGGGAACATCTTCAAATGTTGACTAACTTTTGGATCTTCTGGTGAACTCTGCTTCTACATTTATCAAATCGCATCCATTTTGTGCACAAATCTAACTTTTTGCTTCAAAACGTCCAAAATACCTAGAAACATGAAAATATGCCAAAAGCACAAGGAAAGCACTCGAATGATGCTAAATAGTAATTATATATACCCAATAAAAAGCATCAAAATCAAGTGATATCATTGAACAAGATGTAGAAGGAAGCGGTTGTGATAAATGCCTCAATCCAACTTATAAAGCGCGGATGAACCCTAATAGTAGATAGGACACTGAAAATCAATGACCAATTGACGCTATCAAAGGACTTTTTTAGACCGATACTGAGGAGAGCTCTCCTAGAGTTGGATCTTCTCCCATATATTCGCACAAGTTTTGTGGCTAATTGATGATTCTCAGCAAGAAGACGGCCTGGTAAGAACGCAGTTTGGCATGAGAACATAACATAAGGCAAAATCCGCTTGAGGCTGGATGCTAGAAGCCTAGCAATAACATTGTAAATCGTGTTTATGTAAGATATAGGTCTAAAATTTGATGGAGAAGATGCATTAGGAACTTTTGGTATGAGAATAATTGTAGTAGCATTCCATTCTTTGAGCAAGTTCCATGATGTGAAGAATTCCTGGGTGCTATATATGACTTATGCATCTATAAATTCCCATAAGGCAATACAAAATTCAGAAGGGAAACCTTAAGGCAAAAATTTGTGTTTCATGGCAGAGGCAAAACAAAGTTCATTAATTATTTCCATGTATGAGAAGTTTGATTCCAGCATGGTGACTTGGTTAGGAGAGCATCTTAATAACAAAAGGGCTTGAAGGTTTGAAGCCACAACAAGATATGTCTCTTCGTTTGAACACAACAGATTAAAAGAAACGAGTACAAAGATTCTGCATTTTCATATTGTCATCAATTCAAGTCCTATTCTCATCCACCAAGAAGTGAATCTTGTTGCTTGAATTCCTAGAACTTGCAATACGGTGAAAGAATCTGGAATTTGAATCACTATCTTTAAGCCAGTTTATACGAGCCTTTTTGCATGAAGAATATCTCTTGTGTCTGAGCAAGGGCTTTCCAATGCTGGTGGGCTTGAAGCTCTTGAGAAACCAACGATGGTAATAGGTTTGTAAGAACTGCATGTTGAAGGTCTTCAAACAATTGAAAGGCTTCTGCTGCTCTTTTTTCGATCCCCAAAAAGTTTTCTTTGCTGAAGCTTCTAATGATCGGTATTAACGCCTTGAGCTTTGATGATAATATGAACATTGCTGAACTTGTAGGGTTTAGAGTAAACAACTTAATCGCCACGAGAGATCTAAAATCATGCGACTAAAGAAGAAAGATATTAAGCTTAAAGGGCATGTTTGAGCGAGTGTGAGGTGGAGCTAGAGAGACATATGCTACTAAATGATCTAAGAAAGCAGAGCTTCCAAAGAAAGCAGTAGAGTTTGAAATGAACGCTTAATTTCAATCGACATTAACTAAGACCTTGCTCAATTTTTTGCTATAGGTTGAGATGAACGCTTATTCCACTAAGTGAATAGAGTGTTTCTAAAGGACATGTCATGAAGTGTTGAATAGAAGATACAATTACTAAGATCTCTCATTCCTCGATCCATGTTTTGGGATAACCGCAAGGAGTGATACGAAGAAAAGAGAATTTGGTTGACGTCGCCCAACACACACCAATTCTATCCATAAGGTCTTACGGTTATCTTCATCATTTGATTCATAAACAAAGGAGATAATGAACCTCAAAATTCTAGATTACAACTGAGTTTCGCAAGTAACTGTGTGAAGAGATTTTTGGATGATTGTGATATTTACTAAAGGATGCCAAACGACCAAATTTCACCGAGTGGCAAAAAGCAGTAGTTTTCTTCAAATATCCATCCTGGAAGAACACAATTTATTAACTTTTTTTGCTTATGCTGCTTGACATGAGTCTCAATGAGACTACTCAAAAAGGCTTATGGGCATTCGCCCAATGTTTAAAACCGGTGCGGTGAGAAGCTATATTTAGCCCATGCACATTCCAACAGAAGATGTCACTATTCATCAAAGTTTCTTTTATTACGAGGCCTTTGTCTCGAACAAGTTTTGCTTGCTTCCATGAAACCACCACTGTAAATGGTAACTCTTCGTCTGGTAAATCCTCGTCCAATGAAGCGTCTGATGGCACATCGGAGGAGACAGATGATATGGAACTTGTGAAGCTTGGTTTTACCCCTTTTTAGAGGAAAGGTCGATAAAAAAATCCAGTACACCTAGCCTATAAATGAAGCGATTAGAGGAAGGAAGGTCACTGTGACATGAAGCTAGATTTTATGAGGCAGTTGCTTTGTCTCGATGAAAGCTAACGCTTGTTTCGAGAGGAGCCTGGGTTTTAGATTGAGGACAAGGAGCTTCCTGACTTTTCGAAGGACGCGAAGGTAGCTTAATGATTGGAACATATACATGTTTGACCTTCAGATGCCGAGACGTTTCTCCTAGTTTGAGCCTAGTACATGAGGCAGTAGAGTGGTTCGTTGATTTTCGAGTTTCACATGCCACCAGAGTATATTTACAATGATTTAAACTATGACCAATCGCCTTACATTAAGAATAAATGGGAGGCATCCATGGGCTAGACACTTCGACCCTCCTTAATGCACCATTTTTAAATTGAACATTGACAACTATTGGAAAAAGTTTTCGAGGATCGATGATTCTAAAAACCTTTGCTACATCCAGATTTGCTTTGCTTGCTGTTATCGGGTGGAGAAACTTTGGTTCTCCAACTAGACTAGTAATAAACTCTAGATCATCCTCATTGAAAAACTACAGCGAAACTTTCCAAAGCTCTAGCCAGATTGGGGCCAAGGAGAGTTCTTTTTTAGATGGGATAGCGCCAAGTTCCCAGTTTGCAACGAACATCATTTGGCCCTCTATTTTCCATAGTCTCTGGTATTGAGATGAAGATCTCATGAATGTTGATATTGAATTAACAAGTCAAGAATAAAGAGATCAACTTGGAAAGGATAAAGACTTGCAAAATAAGCAACCATAAATCAAGACAAGTCAAGAAATGAAGCTAAATCAAGTTCTGGCCAAGAAAGCAATCGGGCCGGATTATGCGAAAATCTGAGCCTGGCCCGTAAAATCTGAGTCTGGCCAGACTGGGCCAGTTTTCCCCTATTCAGGCCCGAAATAATGGCATTGGGCCAAAATAAATTTAAGATGAGAAAAGCCCAAGCAACCTCGACCAAAAATGTCCTCCATACCTTCTAGAAGCTATTTGGTCGAGGTTGTATCCGTTATAATTAAAATTGGCCGAGGAAGACCAAGGATACATCAAAGACCGAGCCACCTGCGAGCCTGGCCTGAGCTGTCGCTGTCCCTGGCCCAGTTTCTGGCCTAAGCTGTTTTTGGCCTAGTTCTTTATGTTTTTCAGTTCAAATCTTTTCCTTTTATGTTTTAAACATATCCCACACCATTTTCTCTATTTAAGAGTGCTGTTGGCTCATTGTAAAACTTAAGTAGAGAGAAAAACTCTCTAACTTCAATAAATCTCATTCTCTTACTAAATTCTCTCTAATCTTAGCTCTATACTCTCAAATCTCTCAAATCTCGGTTTCTCTACAATATACTCTCACTCTCTAAGCTACTTACATTCTGGTTACTTAGTCTAGACACTCTTAAAACACTTAGTTACTTCAAACTCTCTCTTGGCTACAATACTCTCTTCTCTTGGCTACATTTGAAGCTTCTCACTTAGTCACTGATTTTATGAGCTAACCACTCTAAAATTCCAACATGGTATCAGAGCATAAGCTCCTTAACCTCCCTAGCTTCTGCATTCTTTGGTTACTTTGGTTTAGTTTTATTTTAAAAAAGTTTTTAGAACCTTTTAAACCGATTAAAATGTGTTACTAAGCTTCTTGGTTATAGTTAACTCTAAACCAGAAGTTTTCAGAGTTTTAAACTCTGATTTTGCTTACTTTAATCGGTTAAAAGGTGTTTGATTTGGTTTCAGCTTGTNGCTCTTAGTTTGTCTTTAAATCGATTTTAGTGTTTAATCGGTTTTTCAAGAGATTAATTGGTCAAAAACGTTTTGGTAAGCTTCTTGTTCATAGCCATTCTATTTTTAAGCATTTGCTTCTGTTTTAAAGGCTTTAAGAGAACTTGTAGCTCCATCCTTGTTTGAATCGGTTTTAAAGCTCTAAGTCTCTTTAAAATCTGTTTTGAAGCTAAAAGCTTCTGGTTTAAAAGTTTGGGTTTATAAGCTTCTTCTCTCTATGTCCTTCAATGTTCTTGAAGCATTGATTCTATATTAAAAGGCTAGAGAAAGGATTTGAAGCTTAGATCCTTGTTTAAACCATTTTTCAAGGCTTTAAAAACNGAAACTGTTTTGAAACAAAATAGTTTCTGGTTTTAAGGCATAAAACTTCTGTTTTTAATCTCATTTCCAGAAGTTTTTGAAACTCCTTATT
>OVBE01011877.1:180-13826 GCA_900406425.1 Iberis pinnata
TGGGCCGACCTGACGAGCTGGGCTGTCCAGCTCGTGGCCCATTAGGTTAAATCAATGTAATTAGGGTTTTTTGCCTTATGCTTTCATATAAATACTCATGTAATCACTTCCAAAAATATATATGAAATTCTTCTAAGCTTTGACCCACATAATCTAAGACCTAAGACCTTTTGTTAAGTATTGATTCAACATATATGTAATGTGATGTATTTATATATTTGATATATATATATACATACGTTAATGTGTTATAAATGTATATACACAAGTAATATGTGGGCTTAGTTGGCCCATTAGCAATTGTTATGTGTATATATAATGTTAATGTGTTAACACGTGAATGTGGAGATTATCATTAACGTGAGATTAAGATTAAGAAATAAAACCCTAGAGAGAAAAGAGGCAGAGACGAATAGTTCGTCGCGACGACTCTTTTGAGATTTGATCTCGTTGGTACTAGCATACCAGTTCAATCCTGTTTGTGTGCGTGTGGATATCGGTAGAGGCACGACACTTGGAGTGCTCAGAAACCTCGACCAGTTTCGTTTACCTTTCCGCTGCGTAATTACCAGGTATATTCTATACCTTAAGATTTAGGTCTAATTCATTATTTGCACGAATTCTGGGAATATAAATTCGTAATTAATATTTATAAAGAGTTATAAATCGGTACTGATTCCAACAGAAATAGCATACCGTAAGTTATTAAGATCAAAGGGATACAGATCAATCACGAACAACAACAAAATCTAGTTAAGAAACGAATCTTTAAAAATCTAACAATATCAACTCCCATTCCAGGAGATGATACATGTTCAATGGATGCAGATGCGATCTAGCAATCAAGCGGATCACAAGCTTCAGTAAATTCACAAAATCAGTCAAAACAATTTAACAACATACGAATACTCATCCGATATAAAAGCCATAGATCCTGCGAGAGATGATATCGTTCATATCAAGAGATTAGCATACCTTGGCGAGAGTAGCATAGAAGAACAAAGGTTTCTTCGTGTTGGAAACTTGAATCTGATTCTTCTTATGATTCTCAACAGTGGTTGTAGTTATTGCCGGACCGAGAACTATGTTTCTCTCTGGTGATAGAATTGGTGTTGAAATCTACATTTTGAGTTGACCTATTAGAAATTGCATGAACATATAAACAAATTGGGTTTTTAGTCTCAATTTTGGGATGCTTCCTTCACATAGAATCCAATTTAGACTTTCAAAGTTCTTATAGCAGAAACCTAAGCGTCAGTTTTGATTTCAAATCATATCCAAGATTCCTTTACTTCACTGTTGCAATCTTGGCTGGTGATTGACCTCTGTATGATTCAGAGAATTCAAATCTATGGAATCATGAATTTCCATTGTGTTGAAATTTACCATAGTGCAAAGTTACCAACCAACATTTTGATTCTCAAAACTCCAATAAGAGATAACTATAGTAATCATGAACATGAGCTTGCATTCGTGTAGACAGATTGACAAACATCATTAAAGTTGTCCATGTATAGCGATTCTAACTACTCGCTTTTGACTTTTACACCATCTAAAAGTTTGACTTGTGAACACACACTCTTCTTCTTCAAAACAAAGCAACAAACAAAACTTCCTTTTGTGTCTTTTCTCTATAAAAACACATGAATCTGCAGGTAAAAGTAAGCAATCTCAAGGTGAAAGCTAACAACTTTTTTGACTCTTCACAAATTTTTCTCATCCTAGAAACTAAACATGAAAGAAAAAGAAAGTATAAAAATCACAGTTCACCAACATGTCTAAGTCATTGATTGAAATAGAATCTCTTACATGGTAAGTAACAGTTTAGATTGCACCATATGTTGGTCTTTGTGTTGGTGGTTGAGTAGAAGACACGGTCCCATGAGACTTCATTAGCAAAAACATTGTTAATATCTGCATTTCTTGAGTTGTTTTGTCCACTTCCACTCACCTTTTAACAAAGACCATTGAACATTAGATTATATAGAAATTGTTTCTTGAAAGACGCATAAAGATCAACATTTAGCTTTATTATTAAATGCTTACAGTTTCTAGTAAGTCTGATAGAAGTAACATGCCTGGTAACGCATCAGTTCCACGATGCGTCGATACGAACATATGTGTGATTGTGCGTGTATGTGTGTACATAGTTTGAGAGAAGAATTAGAGAATCAAGAATTAGTAGTAGGAGAAATTGTAGACTACCACGCGCTCTACTCTTGTTTTGTAGATAAAGCCTCCACCGCAAAAAGGTGTAGATGCAACAATGAATCTGTAAAACGCATTAAAACAAATGAGTTTGAGTTAATTCTCCATTTCTATGACCGGAATGAAAGTTTGAAGCATTGATTATAAGTACACGCACGAAAAACTCGAAATATCACCCATCATTTAGCTGTACCTCCTTCATCACCTTGATTTTATTATGAATTTTTTTAAGAGAAACAATTTGTATGTATCAGAGAGAGAAAGAGAGTACGCAACAGAAAGTTCCAGCTCAAGCCACATGTATAATAAGCTTACCGCCGAGTTTTGTGAGGAAAAACAGAACATGATCATAACTATCAACTGGGATGGTTTCATCTCTGTTTGTAGCTGTAGACCAGATGCACCTATTATAGCTCTTATGAACTGCACACTTTCATTGATTACACAAATTTATTTCAAAAACTAACAATGGTAGAAAAATGGGTAATCGATTAATAATTATGAACCTTTGTAACATTCAGATGATCGAGCTTATGCCAAACATCAACTTCTTGTGCAAAATCTGCCCTTAACGATACAAATCAAGAAGCTTCAATATTCAATTTTCTAGAATGATTAGCTCATTTTTCACTTTACATTCCATTACACCTATATATATAAAAGAAATATCTCTTTAGTCCATTTAACTTTGAAAAAGTGATGGAGACAATAATAGCTTCACATGAAAGATCTACAAAGCAGAATCTCAAATTTACCACCGTCGGTGTATCGGAGCATTGCCTCAATGGCGTTGTGTCGGTCAATCTTCCCTCATCCTCCACTCATCTGCCACATTACGTTAAGAACTCTACATATATCTAGTGAATCATTCCCGTTCATCAGACTCACTTAGCGGTTAGCCTCCGTTGTCTCCACCGACCATTTGATGAAGTTAGAGCCGATACTACGGAGAGAAACATTTCCGAGGATCCAATTGGATGATTTGGAATTGAATGATGATATTGTAGTCGATAGGTTTGGGGTGCGGCTCTGAATGGAACAGAGAATATGTAAGGGTTTATGCGTAGTAGATGATTAATAAAAATAATAAATTAAACTGAGTTGTCAATAAGAGGAAAGATTTTTCGAAGTGTTTTAAAAAGCACACACAAAAAAATAAAATGCTGAGTTGTCAAAAATGTAGGAGCTGAGGTGTCATTCTTTTGTAAATTTTAAACTCTTTATCCACGTGTATACGTGGGTTTTACTTTTTAAGATGTTAATATTATTTTTTTTATTATATGTAATTTTTTGCAGAAATAGGTTTTGATTTTTTTTTTAATATGTATCTTTAGCTATTTCAATAATCATAGATTCTCTTGGTTATATATATAGTGTTCATCTAAAGTTTAAATTATAATGTAATTTTTTTTTCTAACTATACTATATTTAAAATGAGTAGCTTTATGATTGGTGAGGCTAATCAGAAAAAAGTGAACTAAAAATATTTAATCTGATACATCATCAAACAAACCTATATGATTTTCTATAGTTATATAAGGATATGATTTAATGTAATGAATTATTAAGAAAATATAATTTCATTATTTACTTTTATCACAGTTTTTTATATACATATACAAAAGACATTTCAGTTATGTTCATAAACCTTAAATCGTATAAAAATTATTTGATGATTAAATTTTAACCTGAGTAAAAATTATATATGTAAACTACCACAAACTAAAAAAATACTATTTTTTGTTTTATTTTATTTTTGTTCCATTAACACCATATATATAGATTTTGTTATAAATATATTCTTGAGATGATTTGTTGCATCAAAAAGGTAAATGTTAATAACCAAAAAAAAAAAAAGGAGACAAATGAAAGTGTGAACCAAATCTCCCTACCAAAAAAAAAGTGTGAACAAAATCTAAACCAAAGCATACAACCATTTTTATAGTTGATTACCAGCCACTTCCGCCACTTCCTCCGTAACCACCATCACCTTCTCGGTTTCTCTGTAATCACAACCACTTTCACCGCTTTCTCTATATCCACCGTCTCCATCATGTCTCTCATATCCACCACTATCTCCACGGTAACAATTAAGACAACTAAACATGAATTGTAATAATTTATTATAAATAAACATGAATTTTGAGTATTAAGGTTTTTAACTATTTTTTCCTAGGAAAATATAATCTCAAGGTTCTGTATTTTTCCTAGGAAACCTCAAAAACAAGTGACCCCGAAATTCCATAGGGTTAAAAGAAAAGGAATCGTAAAAATCGATTCGGAAAATTTTAAATAATTTTCTTGCTGTCATGAAAAAGAAAAACTTTTATTAAAAAAAACTTTCTTATAATTTTTTATGAACAAAAATAAAATAAACTTTCTTATATTTTCTTGAGAAAAGAAAAAGGAAAAAATTTTGATAGTGGGAAAGATTCCCAGAAGTGAAGAAATGATGAATTATAAGCTTCTCTCCTCTAGTTGCACAATATAAACCTATACAAATAACAAATTTCTCATGATGAACAAATCTAAGCAACTCGATAATGACATTAAACTCTTTAGAATCCGATCTCAGTGTACAAACCGGACAGAGAAGAACTCTAACTTTCTTGTTTCGTTGCAACGACGCTTTGTAGATCGTGAGATCTTCTTCGTTGTGAATTGTTCCAAACTCCTCTGTCTCCGACGAAAATCTCTGTTTGTTATTGATCCTTCGATATGATTTAGAAGATTTTTTTTTCAGAAAATGAAGATGATTAAGAAGCTTATGATTGAGAAGTGATCCGATATTTCCACACAAAAAATGATCTGAGCGACAATGTTAAAAAATGGTTTTTCCTAACCTCATAATTTTGGGATTTCTTCTTAAATTTATCCTGAAAATTCTTTCATTGTACGGGAATTTATAAAGATTATGGAAGTGCAAAAGTCATCGATCCATTAATATTTTGTGCGTAGTGACTTGTGTGTTTGTTAAAACATAAACAAACGATGACTATCTAGTGACTTGTGCTTTTGCTGAAGATAAAGAGACGATGAGAGAGTTGAATTTCAAAAATAACAGTGACATATTTTAAAGCTGAGTTGTTGTCGTAAGGGGTAGTGCTGATGTGTCACACTCTTGTGAGGCACAAAGCCTTCTTTTATATAATAGATTGGGATTTTTGTGTCGTTGTGTCTTGTGTTTCTTATTGAGTCAAATTTGTTTTTGGTGTCGCTCTATTTTGTTTCTTTGAGTATGAGTTTATTGAGTTTATTCTTAGGCTTTTGAGTCTTGGCTGCTGATTATAGTCTGATTAGGTCGTGTCTTTAGTTTATTGTTGCTTTGTCTCCATCGTTTCTAGTTGTTAGGGTTTCGTTCATTGAATCTTGTCTTCTATTGTTGAGTCTTGTTCGTTTTGTGTCTTGTTAATTGCTGTTTTTGAGTCTTGTTTATTGCTGTTTAGGAGCCTTGTTTATTGCTGTTTTTGTGTTTAATAGATTGCTATTTGGTTTCTAGGTCATTGTTGTTTTAGTGACTAGTTTATCATTGCTGGTTTTGTGTTGAATCCATTGTTGAATCAATTATTGTTTTGTGTTCAATTCCCTTGCTGTTTCGTGATTTATATTGCTGAATTTGTGTCTAGTTTATTGCAGATTTTTTGATTGATCATTACTGATTTTGTATCAAGGGCATTACTGAATTTTTGCGTGCGTATAGCTTGTTACGCTGAGTTTTTGCTGATTTTGAATCAATTTTTGCCTAGAACTCGCAGCAACTTTTCAGGTACCATGGAGCTTTCAGCTGAAGCAATGGAAGCTTTGAATCGAATGAGGGTTCAATAAATGAAAGAATCGAACCAAGCACTCACAAATCAGCTCACACAGCAGATAAATCAACATATTATAGTAATTAATGAAACTATCGATAAGATAATGAGAAATCTAATGCATGGTACTAGCCATACTGGTGATGAGTCTCTTCACTCTCTAACTCTTTTCGAAGCTATTCGCCTGGCTATAGGAAAGAGACACAGTGGAGACTCCTCTAGGAGAATGAAGAGAGCTCCAACACCTCTTGGAGCCGGATGATATTAGGATTTTTAAGTCATACTGGGTATCAGTTATCCATCGTTGTAGTATAGATGAGTTTGTCAATCCATAATGGGAAAGCACTAAGCAATCTGGAATGAGATGGATGCTTTAAAGTCAAGCTAAGTGTTAAAGGGGGTTGTTGCTAAAATGTCCTAAGTGCAATGAACATAAAAATCATAAAGACAGAAAGAAGCATAAAAGACTTGAAAGTAAAAACAGAGTAAAAGCAAAGAAGGTGAAAGGTACAAGCAATGTAAAGCAGTTCCTGAGGACATAGTGTAATTGACTAAGGATCTATCCTGGGTTACCTAAGCACCTAACATACCTCATACAATGAGCTACCCCCTAGACAGTAGCAACACATGCAATCAATTCCAATTCCTTGGCAACCAATCTCAAGCCAAGTAGTCACAGACTCAACTGTCAGTAAGCTTCCCAACATCTAATGCCTTAGAAGGGGAAAACGAATCTCTGAAATCACCAAGGTCCGGACACCTTCAATGACTCACGTTTCGGTGTTTAAGGGCCTAACGGCGGGTTTTCAGTCCCTTCCGGGTATAAATACAATCAGCATTACGAACATGTGAAACATAAGGGATTTAAGATCAAACAGCTTAGGCACTAAGGTAAAACCAGAACATTAACCCTAGTCTACCCCCATCCTCAGGAACTTAGTGAACTACTCACTACTCATGGGAGTAGAAGCATATGAAACAGAAAACATAACTTTAGAGCTAAACATGCAGATATGGGGAAAAACAGATGAAGAACAGCAAGAACATAAACCCAGAAATGAAGAACAACAAAGAAACAGTAAACTAAAACAGGAGATTAAAGCTTAAAACGTAAATCAACATGCACCAGATATGCAACAAAGAAAAGCTAAGCAAGAAAGCTAAAGAAAATCTGAAGATTAACTAAGAACTTGAAAGAAATATGGTTTTTACACCAAGAACATGAAGAAAAACATAAGAAAATAAAACCTAAGACTAAAACCTAAAAAGGAAAGAAAAAACTAAGCTCCCCCAAATGGAAGCGAATTAGGGCTTTTATAGTGTTCAGAGAAAAGCCCTAATTCGCACTAAAGACAAAATGCTAATCATTATCTTGGNCTTGGGCCTTGATTCAGGTGGTATCCGGATTTGAGTTGGTCGGGTCGGAGCATGTTTGTCTTCGAGTTGGTGAGTGCGTGATCGATCCCAGCTGAAGACGCTTGCATGACATCGATCCAACTGAGATGCGTCTAAGGTACGTCTGAGGTTGGGATCGATCCAGGCATTGAGTACCTGAGATCGATCCAGATAAAGGTGAGATCAATCTCATCTTGCTTCCTTCTTAGTCTTGCTTCAATTCCATGCACTTCCTTAGCTTCGTCTGAGACTTCACCAAAAACATTGAATGAGAGAGAGGGATCGGTCCTGGTTTGAGATGGGATAGATATGAGGTCTGCTTGGATCGATCCTGGTAAGTGTTGGGATCAATCTCAGATCGATCCAGATGGTGAAGTGAGATCGATCTCAGATCGATCTAGGTAGAGGCGTGGGATCGATCCCATATCGATCTAATAGAGGCAGTGGGATCAATCTGAGAGGAGGCTGAGATCGATCCAGGCATGTGTGGAGATCGATTCTGCTTTGGTCCTTAGGCAGATCCAGTCCATTCCATGCTAAGTGCTGCTCTATTCAATTTTAAGTGCTGCTTTTCTGAAATCTCACAAATCCTTCCCGAAAACTCCTGAAAGTCCTGAAAAATCTCCAAAATGCGTGCATATGCAAATTCTAATACAAAATTCCTAAAAATCATAAATTTACTAAAATCAACTATAAAGATGATGTATGCACGCTTTAAGACCTCAAAATTAATGCTAATTGATATGTAAAATCCATAAAAATTCAGAGTCATCAACTCCCCCAAACTAAATCTTTGCTTGCCCTCAAACAAGTAATTCAGAAGTCTGGGAGTGAGATTTGAAAGTGGGAACTCAGAACCAAAACATGTTGCAAACACAGGTAATGTTATTGTCTTGGTTACTAGTTCTAGAATGCAATCCTAAGTTCATCCTTCTTAAAAACTTTAGCCATACTCATCAAAGTTCATCACAGACCAATTCCAACTTCCACAATGCATTCAAATTCGTTTGTCCCTTTAACATTCATTAATCAGGAACCATGGATCAACTCATGTGCCTTCAATGAACTCGTTTTGTCAAGGAAAGGTTAAGGAGTAAAGATGACCCCTTCATGTAGTGGATAGTAATTCAGAACAAGGGTTCTCTCAAAAAGGGAATGAACTTTAGCAAAAGGGTAAATGTAAGAACACTTAGATGCATACAGAAATAAGACCTCATCTACCCAATGCTAATGAAACCAAAGTTTCCTTATTCTACCCAGAGATGCGTCCTAGTTCTACCCTTTTGAATCTTCAAGTGNAATTTTTCATTATTTTTTTGTTACCATTGGGAGATACTTCTTTCTTAAGTGTTGCTAGCTGTTTCAGGAACTTCATTACTTAAACCCTTAATGGCTATTGACCTTCTTATTTGAACTATCCTTTGGGTTTTACCCTTTTGCATTCATTGTCATATGTTTCTTCTTACTTGGCATACTTCTTTTGCATATTAACGTTCCCCCAAACTTTCTACTAGCATGTTCTCATTCTTCTTCTTTTCATCTTCTAAGGTTCTTTCTTAACACTTCCCATTGTTACCAACTACCAATACCCTTTTTCATTCATTTCCACCCAAAACCAACAGTTGAAATCGAATCCCACATAGTCCTATCTAGTCCAAAAAGTATGGACTAGAACTACATGAGACCCTATTCCTGTCAGTTCGAACCTAACACTTTCTACCAAGCTCATTCCATAAAAGTCCTGCCACTCAGTAGTAAATTCAGAGTTTGAAAGAAGGCAAGGTTTAGAGGTGAGAATTCTACTTGGGTTAACAAGAGTGGTAAATGTAGAAGATAACCCAAATATGTATATTCTATCCATGAGTTCATATCCAACACACAAACATGATAATTAAGCATTCAAATTCAAGTTCTAATAGATAGGAACAAACTTCAAACCATAACATGCTTCAGGAGATGAGTGATCATGCAAATTCACATTTCAAGTAAAGGTGCGGTTTTACTTTAGACAATTTCAGGATGCATAAGACAACTAACAACCAGGGCACTAACACTTTCTGAGAAAACAACATACTTACAAGGTTATCACCTTCCTAGTTCCCTAAGCATGTGCAACATCCTATATGCAACTACATGAAATACAAAAGACACTCTGTTTTTGAAGAACAATTTTCAAAAAAATATCAGATTTTTATAGGTCTTTGAATGCTAATAGATGCTATATGAAATGCATTGCAAGTTAGAGACAAAGGAACAAACAAGAACATTTCATTAATAGCAAGGGGGTCCTTCCGAATCCTCCCCCAAACCTAAATTACACAGTCTCTGTGTAATCCAAAATTAGGATTGGACTCTAGGAAGGATATGATAGAGATAACATTAAAAGCATTAAAACAAAGAGATATGCAGAACAATCAGAAACATCAGCAAACATAGCAAGCATAAATCAAGAAACAACAAGTGGATTGAACAAGGAGGTGTGGGATCGGGATGAACCTCAAAAGGTGAGGAGTATCTTCAATCAAGATACTCACGCATCAAGTCGTAGTATCCCTGGTTTGGCTCTTGTTCTACTTATTGTTCTTGATGCTGTTCAAAATATTGATGTTGCTAGAAGTCTTGACGTTCCTCGATCAGTTGATGTTGTTGAAAGGTGCACTGGCTTGTTGACTCACGGATCTCCCTTTCGGGATGATGTCGCTTCCTCCTATGTATTGTTGCTGGATCTACAGAAGTGTGGCGATGAGGTTGTTGAACTCGTGGCTGCCTTGGACTGTTTGTAAACGATTGGCTTCGTTCCAAGTGTTCAGATGATTGATGCTTCTTTGAAGAGGTGGCTTTTTTGATCTTTAGGGTAGGTTTCTTGATTTGAGAAGTCATTTCCTTGAACTTCTTTGTGATGTAGTTGTCCTGAAACTTGCTCCATCTCTGAAGCTTCCCCAAGTTCTTATGAGCTGCTACTAATCTCTTTCCTTATCTAGTTGTGGGATCATCAAGCTCTTGAGCAACTGGGGCGATCGTTACTTAAACATTTTTTTCCTCAACTATCTCCTTTCTTTCTGCATGCTGGAAAGAGTACAAAGCTTCTCTGTTCGGTTGGAAGTCTATGTTGTTCCCCTTCCTTATTGTTGTTAGCTTTTCGTTGGGGAGCAACATGAGTGCCATTCCAAAGACTAGATGAACGAAACTATACTTTTGTTTAGCAATTTTCCCATCAAATAAATGGGAATTCTTCAGATAGCCTAGGTCAATCATCCTTGCTGGTTGACCTTGTCCTTCGATAGGGACTGCAAGCTCGGAGTATGGAGGTAACGATTTCCCCAACTGTCAAAGTTCCTTGGACGTTTCTCCTGTAGTTCGAAACAGCCTAGTCCTTGTAACCCATCAGTTGGTTCAGTAAAATCCGGGATATGACAGAGTTAGCCCTATCCCCTTGTAGTGGACACTCGTCCGATGTGTAATGCATCATAGGCTTCAAGGCCGTAGCAATCAGTCCTATCTCCCCTTCAGTAACATTCCCCATCATCTCTCTTGCGAATATGGTGTTCGCAAGTCCCTTGTAAAAGTATCGCAAAACCGAATACCTAATCCCCGAACACTTCATTTTTCCAGCACCGTAATCCTCTCCCCCTATTGTCGTCCATAATGAAGACAACTCTTCATTGGCATAATCAGGAAGACTATCGACGTTTCCATCGCTTGAGAACCCGTAGAGACGGTTTGGTTCCATTATAGAGAGCTCATATCCGCGCCCCTCGCTGAAAATGTGATGTACCCTTGCATGTCATCATCATCAAAGTGAAGTTGGAGTGTTGCAAGGAAGTGGCAGGTTTCTTCCTTTTATCCATCATTATAAATGGAGCTTCTCTAAGCCGGTGTTCTTGAAAAGGTGGGACATGTTCTTCGCTATCCCAAGAGCACCCATTGTTGATTTGTGGGGGAACCGAGTCCCCTTGAAGATCCTAGAGAGAAGGACCTATAGGTAGTAAGTCTCAGCACCTTCTTCAATCTCATATCGGGAAGTTCCCCCTTGCGTTCTTGAACCAGCAAACTCCGCATTGTACTCTTGCACCTCAGTGCTCTCTTCGTCACCCACTTGATATGTGGGATCCTCGCTATTCTCTCCTTCTTCAACAGCAATCTGCTTTCCCCTACTAACATTCGACCTTCTTCGGGATCGTTCGAACTTTGCTCGTTCTCTCTCCCGTTCTTGTTCTGCTTGCGCAATGAGAAGGTTGTAGTGCTCTTGAATTTCCATTTCGTCCTGTGTTTGTTGTAAACGGTTAGCAATCTCCTGTCCTCGGGCACTTGGTGAAAATTCAGATGAGATTTCTTGTTCATGCCTTCTTGCTCCAGAGAGTTCTCTCTCCCTTCGTTGTCTTCTCATGATCCTCCCACTTGATGGTTGAGACATTTTCTAATCATGAAAAGACAACATACCAAGGACAATGAATGAGTAGTGTTCGAAGCCTTTAAGAGATTTAATAAGCGTTAAGTTCAAGAACGTTTTTGAAGAAAAACGGATTATACATGAAGGGTGCTTAAGCAATCAACAAGCTAAATTCACATTTCAAACCTTGCCTTATTTTCTAGTTCAAACGATTTCAACAAGCTTAAGTGGAGTAAACAAAAACTTTTTTTGCAAGTTTGAAGATTGAAACCGATTTTTGTAAAGAAAGTGTTGAAACCGATGAGTTAGATTGAAAAGCAAAAATGAGTAAGAGATGAAACCGATTTTGAAAGTTATTAGTCCTTGTTGAAAAGCCTTTGGAAGAGCAATTGCTTCTTGTGAGATTTGCCTCTGAGTAAAACGATTTTAGAGTGCAAAGTTTTTTTTTAGAGCTTAGAAAATTTTGAAGTTGTAAAGAGAAAGAGAAGGAATGCTCCCTTAATATAGAGGGTGGTTCGATTTTTGGGGAGGTGGTGGTGAGTGGAAGGTTGTGGTAAAGGAGTAAAGGTGTTGTATTTGGAGGAGATGTAAAGAGGAGACAATGGTGTGATGGGGGTGTTGGTCGGTAAGAAAAGTGATGAGAGATGGAGGTGATCTTTTGCCCATGGGGTAAAAGGATGCAAGTGGGCATGGAGGTGTTCCCTTGTATTTGAGTGAGAGGTGCTTTGATCGAAATTAACACTCCTTTGGTTTGAATTTCTTGCTTTTCTTGGGTTGATCGCATCTTCAATAACCCGGTTTGATGACGGTTGAACGCATAGATCGATCCTGGTGTAGAGGTGCGGATCGATCCCGAACATGTCCCGGATTGATCATTGTTGAGCATGGGATCGATCACAGCTTTAATCACAGACCATGCGGATCGATCACATGATGTGCATGTGATCGATCATGACTTCCTCTTTTTGGATTGATCACGTTCACTCCCTAGATCGATCCCATCATTTATTGGATCGATCACGTGTTGTGTTGGATCGATCATGAGCAAGCATAGATCGATTTTCTTCATTGAAAACGCATGGGTCCGGACATCCTCTCATTTGATCAACATGTTGAAAATGCATATCATCCATGTCCTATCTCTTTTCTCATTCCAAGATTCCCGAAACTCAATTCGTAAGTACCTAAGGATACCAAAACAAGATGAAACTAAAACGCATTAAGTCAAGTACTGAAAATTTAAAAACATTGGAATTGAAATATATACAAAGATAAACATGGGACTTTGATGACTCTGAATTTTCACGGATTTTACTTATCAATTAGCATTAATCTGAGGTCTAAAAGCGTGCATACATCACATTTATGGTTGATTTCACTAAGTTTAGTGTTTTTAGGATTTTTGCATTAGAATTTGCATATGCACGCATTTTGGAGGTTTTTGCAGGACTCTCAGGTATTTTTGGGAAGGATTTGAGAAATTTCAGAAAAACAGCACTTGACATTGGAATGGACTCAGCACTCAACTGTGGAATGGACTCAGCTCTCAATTGTGGAATGGACTGAACTTACCTCCGAACACCTGCAGGATCGATCCCAACTCAATGCAGGATCGATCCCAGGAAACCTTGCAACGAAACAAGATTGATCCCACTCAGCACCTTCGGGATCAATCTCAACTCAATGCAGATCGATCTCAACTCACTCCAGATCGATCCTGCAACGAACCCAGATCGATCTCAAGTAAATCTGCAACGTAACAAGATTGATCCCGTAGTCATGTTTCTAACGTTTCTGGTGAAGTCTCAAACAAAGCCAAAGAAGTGCACAAAGACAAAGCAGGA
>OVBE01011878.1:0-13825 GCA_900406425.1 Iberis pinnata
TATATATATATATATATATATATATATATATATATTAACTTTTGTTTATGTTGACTAAAGTAGAGAAACGTGAGGAATGCATTATATATTCCATCTTATACGGATCATGAGGAGTATTTTTTAATTTCAGTCCTTGTTATCCATGTAATGTGATTTTCATAATGCATATTTATTGATACATACATATGTTTATATAGCTGTTATGGGCTATATATATAATATATTATTCGTATAAATAATAATTTTTGGCTTACTAATTAATAATATGTACTAGCTCATTAATAAATAAATGAAAACACTAAACTTTAATTAATGAGAAGTGCCGCTAGTTTAAGTGGTACAAGTCCACTAAGCCTTCTCACCAAAATGGAGAGTTCGAGTTCATCTCTCCACATGTTTACGGTTGCTCTCCGTGTGTATGTGGTTTAAAGGGTTAACTGGGCAGTCCGTTGTGCCCAGTAGCCGAAAAAAAAACTTTAATTAATTAAAAAAATTCGGTTGCCATCAGCATTTAAGTAAATGAAGCTAAATTATTTAATCTAATTATCTAATTCAGGTAACATGCATCAATAATAAACTTTGGTGATGAGTCATGATTCATCATCTTTAAGAAATTGAATGTATGGATGATATAGTATTCGATATCTCATGAGTGACAAAGCATGTGGTTTTTTCTTTGGTTTTAAGCCCTACTGACAAATGCTAAATTATAAACTTTTCCTAAAAGTCAAATCTTTTGTTTTCGTACGTTTCGTCAATCGAATATATATCATTCCATAAAATACCAGAAAAATAAAATTTATATTAATAATATACCATATATTTTTTTTCAAAAATATCACAAACATAGAAATTGAATTTTAAAGATTTAAAATATAAATTGTTGAGTAAGAATTTACTAACTAGAATTTAAGATTTAGTTTTGAAGGAATTAGAGTTTAGCTTTTGAGGTTTCCGATTTAAATTTGATATTTCATCACTATTTTGTAAATAATTTGAGAGTAGTATTTTTAAAGCACATGATAAAAATATGATATTTTTGAAAATGTTTCCATATATATAATTGAAAAATAAGTGTAATAGTTAATTCATTAGTTAGACTGATCTTGAATAATATTTAGTTTAAAAGCAAAAAATATTTGAACCCAAAAAAAGAAAAACTAAACTAGTTTTACTACAACAAGGACCATGAAGCTTTTGGCAATTAGCAGCCAAAGTTTTAGATATTGTATCAGGACAAAAGCATGACCCTTGACCTGTTGTTTCTACCAAAAATTGGTCTTATTTGAAAATCAAATTGAACTAATCCGTATTAAAAAATAAATTAAATGGTTTGAACATCATTCATTTTAAAATAAAGAGTCGGAATTTGTAAAAAACAATTAGAATTTGGGAATAACTTTCTCTCTCTACTCTTTTCCTCTCTCTTCTCTCTCTTCTCATTTCTGGGAGTAAAGATCGGAAAAGGGTGGTACGGAGGCCCACCATCGTCGCCGCCGAGCCACAACCCCTTGCTTCGCGGTCCCCGGGCTCGTCGGCGACTTCCAGGACCGGCGAACTCCCCTTACAACTTCTCCCAGATCTAATTTCCTCCTCTCTCTGATTTTTTCCTCACTTTCATCCTATCTCTGTAAGTAAGAAGCGGCTGCATGTCGGATCTCCTCCGGCCAGAGAAGAACGAATCATGTTGCACGGAGGACGGCGAGGTAAAGATGAAGAGATCTCAAGACTGGTGGATTTGGAATCTGGAAGAGGGGCGGGCTCGCGGCTTCTCGGCGGAGGCAAAGGGGCTGTCGACGTCAAGAGTTGTGATCTCGTCATCTCCAAGAGCTTCCTCCTCCGTCCCTACCAGTCGGAAACCTACCTCTTCCGTCCAAGCAGAGCCGTGGCAACCATCGACTAATTTCCTCCTCCTTGCCAAACGAGTCTCGGGTGGACATCGCCGACGGTCCTGAGTCGGTTGATGTTTCGGAACTGCCGTCGGACCACCGGAGGCCCTGTTCCGGTGGGATCCGCATGCACAAAGTCGTCGGCGGCGGCAACAGGAGGTTCTCTTTTGTTGCTAGGGCACCTAGGGTTTCTATGGGCCTTAGATGGCCCAATCCAAAAGTTTGGTTTAAAAATTTGTGGGTTTGGGCTTGATTATTAATTTGGGCTGAAATTGTAATGGGATATATCTGGTTGTATCTATCTAAGTTTTTCAATATAATATCCTTTAACAAAAAAAAAAAAGAGTCAGAATTTGTTAGAAGGAGCGTTCAACTTATAAATGAACGGTGCAATATCAAATAATTTAATTATAAAGACCAATTAGTATCAATGGAGTTGAGCTAATTGTTGTTTTTTCACCAAATACTTCAAAGATTATCATAATAAGTTACACCAGAACAATGGCGGTTCTAGAATTTACTTTGATCGGGGCTTATAAATAGAAGAAAAACAAAGTATGTATCTATAGAAAAGAAATACATTTATAAATGACCGAAGTGATGAAAAAGTATTAAAAAAAGAAGAAAGAAGAGGTTGTAGAAAAAGAATTGGGAATTCTAAAACTAATGAGGTTATAGAAAATCAACATAAATGTGAAAGAGACTAATACATTAGAAAGAGACCAAGATTAAAATATTGGTGAATGTGGTGATGCGTTTGAGAATGTATGTGAAAAAATTAGGCTGGAAATGAATGTGGTGATAAACACAAGAATAAAAATGAAAATGAAGAGAGAAAAAGTAGATGATGTTACGAAATATCAAATAGGTGAAGATATCAATGATCCTGGAAACTGGGAAAAACTTGACAATGGAACTAGGAATTTTCTAATTGAGAAGGTCCCATGCCAAGGCTACCGATAGATCATCATTTTCCAAGAGATCATATTGGTAGATGTTTTTCACATTCTTATTATATAAGAGAAATACATAATGGAGAAAAGCAAGATCGACGGTGGATCATTTACTCAAAAGTGAAAGATATGATCTTTTTATTGTTATAAATTATTACGCAAGACAAAGTTATAAAAATATTTTTGGGTTTTTATTCAATTTAAAGAAGTTAAAGTTAACATATGATGACAAGTTGAGGGCTTCTTATGTCATCCTTGGAAAATTTTTGAAGCATGACAACCAAACAGATCTTGATGGTAATGATTTATTTTTGGAAATAAAGCTTTTAAGAGGATGTTTACCAAAAGAGATTCAGAAAATCGATGAGATCCTAGATTTCTTGAAAAAGATGAAAACTTGTTATCCAAATACATGGACCGCATACCGCATAATGATGACAATTCCAGTTTCAGTTGCTTCCGCATAATTTTTTTTCCATAATTAAAGCTAATAAAGTTTTATCTATTGTCGACACTGTCACAAGAGAGGTTAAATGGATTATCGATGTTATCTATTGAAAATGATATTGCTGAAAAACTTGATTTTACAAGTTTGATGAATGAGTTTGCGGGTAGAAATGCCAGGAGAATTATATTTCAGAGATAATGTATTGTTTTCATGCTTTAAAATATTTATCTTTTATTTACAAGATAATTTCAAAAACAAATGTATCAAATTTTGCGAAGCAGCCATTTTGGGATTTGCTTCTAGTCTTAAAAAAACTCAGGACTGGCCCTGCCACTAGCTATTCCTTTCTCAATTTCTTCTCGCTGACTTTCTCGCATCATATCTTTTCTCTTGCTTGAAGCTCCAGCCACATTTACTAACATAAAAATCTTATCAAAGAAATCTCCAACCTTAAAATGTTTCTTTGCGCCCCCAATAACAACCAACTAAAGTTGATGAGTAAAATAGTGGACGTAATATGCAAAGCTATTTTCCCTTAAAATCAGTGTTTTCAACTCATTGAGTTCACCCCTCATATTATCTGCTCCATCATAGCCTTGTCCTCTTTGATTTTTCAGACTCAATCTATATTTAGAAAAAATGAATCAATGCTGAATTTTATAGTTAAAGAACATATCTCCTTCACATGGATAAGACCCACAATCTTTCTTTGACTATACCATGTTTATCAACAAAACGGAAAACTATAGCCACTTGCTCTTTATTAGAAACATCAGCAGATTCATCAACCAATAAAGCAAACACATCATGATCAATCTCTTGAATGATGGAGTTAATTACTTCTTCTAAAAAGCAATAAAAAATGTCTTTTTGGATTAGAGGAGATACCATTTGGTTATTACCTCGAGCATTCTTCAACACAACTTTATTTGTAACTTCGTTTTGCTCAGCAATATACTTCACCAACTCCAAAAAATTTCATTTGTTAGTTAGTTGAATCATTAGTCTTATCAGGTCCGCGAGTGGCATTCCTTGAAAATACCTAGAAGCATTTATTAAAACATTTAATTGAACGCGTACTCATCTTTCAAGATGTTAGTATGTTTCTGCACAACATGTTTAATGGATTGATCTTGTTTCATCAAATCTTCACACTTCTTCTTAGCTATGTTATGTGAGCTATTTATTGCTAAACCTACATGACCAAAAAATTTCTCATACTTATTCCAAAAATTAAATCCCTCAATCACAAATGCATTATTGCCACCTTTCTTGTCGTTGTTATCTTTGAATAAATAACAATACAAAATATGCTTTTTATTTCTTCACACTATATTCCAACCAATCATGATGCTGATCAAACCAACAAGGATTAGATCTCCTTAACGTATTCCCTATAAGGCATTTTTTAAAATTATGACCACTAGGTTGACAAGGTCCTTTAGTCAAATACTTTCGTCTTACCTCTTCTCTTTGATTGGGATGGTATTCATGTACTCTTTTTCTCTCACTTGGATCATATAGAAGTTCATCTAAATCAATACAATGTGTTGATGGAGATTTTCTTTTTGAAACCGATCCATAAGTTATCTGGTAAAAAAATTATTAAATCTAACGCAAATAAAAAATTTGGATTCATGAATCCAATTTTCAAACAGACAAATCCACACAATTACACAAAGTTGGCATAATAAAAAGTTGGGTTGACTTCTATAAATTGATTAAATTGACTCAAATACCCACCCATGACACAAGCCACAAGGAAACATTGCAACAACACAATAAACATCAAAAGTCAATACATGATTCACGAATCGTATAATTCGACTGGACGATGATCATTGGTCGATGAATTATGTATGATTCAACTCCATAATTAAAAAATCAAACACAATATCCATATTTTTGATGATTAATTACTTGGAAAAATTAATATGTCTACCTTATAATCTTCAAAGTATCTCATAAAAGAATCAAAAACTTCTAAATTTTAATCCATAATTTAACTATTCGAGTTTCATAGTTTCAATTTCTTAAGAAACTAAAAGATAATAGAATATTGTAACTCAACTCTCCTCATTCGCTCTTCCACCTTCTCTGATCTGCCACCGTCGGTCACTGGTCTCTGGCTCCGGCGAAGCCCATGGCCAGGAGAAAATCCACCCCACCTAAACGCCTTTCCATCCCCCTTTCTACCTTTCACCGCTCTATCGCCTCACCTCCTTTTTCTCTGACTCACCAGCCAAATCTCCCTAACCAAGCCACCACTGGCTCCTTCTCAGCCTCCATGACTAGATTTGGTTAAATAACATCGAAGATAGCTCTGCTCGCACTAAAGATAGGAAGTCAAGAAGAGCCGGATTCTTTCCCACTAGATTCGGGTGAGTCCTGGATCACTTTCCCGAACTCAGTCATTCATCTTAACAAGAAGAATTGGGAAAACTTTATACTTGGTCAATTTCATGGGAAAGCTCCCCCTCTTGGAACCTTTAATAGCATAATCAATGGGATATGGAGCAAGAAAGAGCAAGATATCACAGTTTCTAAAATCTCGGATAGAGCGTTCTTGATAAAAAATTCCTAACAAGCTTACCTGTTCAAGAGTTATAGCAAAAGGGTTGTGGTACATTGATAACCAAGATATGTTCGTTGCAAAATGGGAACCATGTCTCGAACCGGAAGTCCCAGAGGTGAAGGCTGTCCCCGTTTGGATAAATTTTCAAAATGTACCCCTTCAATTCTTTTATGAAGAAGGGTTAGAGCATATAAGTTGGAGATCCAGTTTTCCTTCACCCGAGTACTCTTAGAATTCTTAACTTGGATGTAGCTAGGGTCCTCACGATAATTGACCCGTCGAAACCGCTCCCAGAAGCAGTAAATATCCATTTCAAATCGGGAAAAGTCCAATGGATTCTAGTTTCGAGCCCTTGGTTACCCCCTCTATGTACCTTCTGCAACTAATTTGGGCATACTCTAAAGTGGTGCCCAATGACCCCGATCACTTGCAACTTCTGTATATCAACTTCTCATAAATCAAAGGATTGCCAAGCCTAGAAAAGAAAAGAAGCTCCACCCAAGAAAGAACATTCTTTAAATCCCTATAAAGATGCAGCGAATATCGCTACAAATTGTATTTACAAGATCACACAGGCTTTGAAAAATCTCTCTAATGATGCTGTCGTTAACCATGAAGTAAGAAAGACTCGGGAAACAGAAACCGCGACTAAGCAACAAACAATTCTGTCTCAAAGAAGAGTCTCCAAAATCAAACAACATCCAAAGAGACCATCATTTTAGGCTCCACATCTAAGGCAGTCTGTGACAAGCTCATTAATTCCAAAGAAAAGAAAACACAAAATTAGACAAAAGGAAAGAGCATGCCACATACACCCTTTCAGCTGATGATGAATTAAAGGCTCAGATTATTTAGAAGTTAGTTCATCCACCTCTGAAGATCCATCCGACGAGGATGAAAAACCCAACGATGAAAAAAACTTTACTGAAGTTATATCGAATAAAAGAATGAAACTTGAAAGGCAACTAAAGAAAGCAATGGCGTGGGCTCATAATCCAAAAATTCCAAGGGAACACTTCGAAATCCTCCTAACTCTCTCTTTTATGGATTTTTTTTGGAATATTTGGGGGTTAATAAGTCTATTATGAGCAATAGTATTAGGAATTGACTTAGCAGTTAAAAAGTCCTTTTTAGTAGTCTAACTGAAACTAAGGTGGAAGATTTTCGTTTTTAAAAATTTATGATGTCTTCGTTTAAAAAATGGAATTATGTTAGCAATTATGAATGGGATCCTTTGTGTATGATTTGGGTCATATGGTACCCTTCTGTCAGTGTTGTGGTTATTAACAAAAGTCACCAGCATATATCTTGCTTTATTAAGCTTTCTGATATCTCATCTAACTTTGTAGTCACTTTTGTTTACAACAGGAACTGCAAAATAGCCTCTATGAAGTGGCTTAATCTCGCAATACCGGAGGAGAAATTCCTTTGCAAAGATCGAAAATCCATTGGTTACAATCTAGAGACTCTAACTCAAGATTCTTCTTCAAAATGATGGTCTCCTACAAAGCTACAAATAGGATTTATAATCTTATAAATGAGCAGGGAGATAAGGTGGGAAAAGGAGGATATTGTCAATTTATGTGTCAATTATTACACATCTCTTCCAGGATCACCTATGGAAATCTTATCTGATGCCCATACCCTTCTCATTAGATAATTCATTCGATTTCGTTGTACAGAAGACAACAAGCATCAACTTAACTCGGAAGATATCAAGGATACTATTTTTAGCTTGGCTAGAAAAAATCATCGGGGCTGGATGGATATAATGCAAAATTCTTTCAGAATTCCTTAGATTGGATAGAATAGTAGGTGACAAGAGTCGCGTTGGAATTCTTCAACTTCGGGAAACTTTTGTAGCAATGGAATTGCACGCTAATAACTGATTCCTTAGATCGATATCTCTATGCAATGTCATATATAAGATCATTGCAACGATTCTTGCCACGAAGTTAGAAAATGTTCTCCCAAACCTCATCTCGCCTCACTAATCTTCAAAAGACGTCTTCTAGTGAAGAATTAATTTTTGTTGCAGAAACGGCCAAGGTTTTAACCAAAAAATCACAAATAAGCGAGGGATACTTAAAGTGGATCTTAAAGAAGTTTTTGACTCGATTAGATGAGATTATCACATTCAAGTCCTCATTCATGCGAGATTTCCATCCAAATTCATCTCATAGACCCACCAATGCATATCAACAATATTTCTTGATCAATGTTAATGGTAACTTGTGTGGGTTTTTCAAAAGAAAAGGAGGTCTTAGACTGGGAGATCCCATCTCCCCTCTTTTATTTTTTTGGCTATGAATTTTTTCAGAAACTTATTGGATGCTAAGTTTGATGCAGGTTTGATAGGCTACCATCCCAAAGCAAGATCTTTGAAAGTTTCTCACCTATCTTTTGCCGATGATGTCATGATTCTCTTTGATGGAAAGCATTTTTTATCTTGCATAATTATCGACACGCTAGACCTTTTCTGGAGCATCTTAGGCCTCGAAATGAATAGTCAAAAATCTGCTTATATGTGGTGGATGTCTCACTACAGGAAACCGACCTCATAAATGAGCTTGGTTTCTCAACGAGTTCTTTTCCTTTCAAATATTTGGGTATCCCTTTAATGCATCAAAAACTAAGGAAATATGAATACATGCCATTAATTGATTCAATCTCAAAGAAATGAAATCACTGGGAAACAAAAAGCTTATCGTTCTCCGGGGCGACTTCAACTAATAACACTACCATTTACAGTAGCTTGAATTTTTAGTGTACTGCATTCTTACTTCCTTCTACTTGTTTGCGGGTCATCCAAAGTATTTGTACTCGTTTTCTTTGGAAATGGGATATTACAAAAAGGAAGGATGTAGGGTATCTTGGCTGATGTTCTAGAGAGAAAAAATATGAGAAAAGAGAGAAGAGAGAGAGAGAGAGAGATTACTTAGCTATTAACTTACGCTTTAAAGGTGTAAATAGTTGTTTATATAGAACAATAAAATTTGGTAGAATAACCATTTTTTAGAATTTGTGCTATTTGAATAATCAGAAGAATCATTCCTCTAGATTCTTACAATTTAATTTTAAAAATACTAGATTATGAAATTATGAACAACTTTTGGTGGAAAGTATTCTTTTATCACTACAAGAAAAAGGGTATTTAGTGTCATTTATTTTTAGTGCTTACATTAGTTATAAGTGATGTAAATAAAATTTAAATCATTTATATAAGTGACTTAATAAGTGAAGTGATGATGCAAATATTTTATATCAATATAAACAATCGATGTAAATATTACATCAATTTTGTAATTAATGTTTAGTATACATCGGTTATTCAAAATGATATTATATGTTGCAACATTTTATAAAATTGATATAAATATTTTTTTATTTATGATAATTTATATCAATATTTGTATCATTTATAAATATTTGATATAAAATTAATAAATTTTTATAAATGATTTTGAAAAATAATATTAATTTTAATGAATAAAATATTTTGTATTGATTAATATAAATGATATTTTAATTTGTTAATTACTATTACTATTATTACTATTATATAATATTTACATTTAGAAATTTGTTATTATTTGGAAATTTAGACTATAAGTATGTGGTTCCTACTCTTTATGTTGAAACCCACTTCATTTTTTCCGATTAATATTCTCAAGTAGAGAATATATAGTAAAAAAAATGATCCTTCCCTTCAAAGTATTCGATGTGGGAGAAATTTTTTTAAAGTTTTTTTTATTTACTTTTTGCATATATTGAATAAATTTACAAAATTCATTTCTTTCTCCAACGAATTTCGAGCATCTTCCTTTTATAGTTTATTGCTTTTGAAATTTTAAAGCAGGTAAATATTGTTTTGATGAACATATATGATAAATAAATATGTAATTAAAAATTGGGCCAAAATAAAATAAATATGGGACTAAAAGTACTTTTATAATGAACATATACATTTTTTAAATGATGTTACAAATCATTTCTGTATACATTAGTGATTACTTGAATTGAATTGATATTAATATGGTATAATAAAAAAAATTATTCTAATTGATATCAAACCAAATATTTAGTATCATTTGTTAACAAACTAATTTATTTAAAAAAAATTATTTTCTGATAAAATAATAGTGATTCAAAATTATATTTTAATTAATATTAATATAATGAGTAAATATATCAGTTAATTAACTGATGTGAATTTATATTTTGCATTAGTATTTGAAAAATAATGTAAATCAATACTAATTTGTATTGGTTATTTTAAAGTGATGTAATGGTAAATTATTTATATTAATTATATTGTAATTGATGTTAATATATTAATAATAACAACGTTTTTTTAAGTGATGTAAAATAAAGTGTTAACTATCATTTATTAATAAATGGTTGTATTTTATATTATTTATTAGTAAATGAATCTGTTTTATATCATTTATTTTTGTTATACATTTTTAATGATGTAAAACATCAATTTTTTTCTAGTGTATCAAGATAAAGAGAATTAAAGTAACAAATTTATTCTTCAAAATTTTTGATTACATTTAACTATTTTCCATTTGATTTCCATTTACAGGAGAATTAAAATAACAAAACACCAATTACAACACTTGACCAGTGTTGTTGCTGAACTATAACACTTCTCAAATAATGTGTATGAAGGCTGAGAACATAATGCTGATTTTGTTGATCCCTAGTCCAATAGCTCCTGGTAATAACATAGACATTTACTTAGCATCATTAATAGACAATATACAAGATTTGTGGACTGAAGGTATTCAAGTGTATGACTCATTTGCTAAGTAAAATTTCACACTTAGAGTCTTACTGCTTTGGACTATCAATGATTATCCAGCATTAGAGACAATGTCTAGTAAAATTTTTTTTTGATTCCACCAATTCTACTAACTCCTATTATTTGCACTCTAACTGATTTAATTTGTAGTCCAAGTCAATTGAATTAAAATGGAGAAACTAATCCAATAACATATGCTACATTGATAAATCTCTGACTAATCTAATTATGATTATACAGACCTATTTTGATTGGATAGAACCTGAACCAATTAGATCCGCAATACAAAGTCGGATCTATTTTAACCGTTTGGTTAAATTTCTTTGTTTAGTCTTACGAAAACTATTCCCTCTGATCTTAAAATAGTGTCACTTTAGATTTTTCACATATATTTAGAAATTTTAGATTTCTATAAAAATTGCATTAAGTATTCTAAATCAACCAATAGAAAAAAAAACTGCATTTTTTTTAGGGCTAATTTGCGAAATAGCAATAGCATCGACGAAATTAAGAGAATGTACAATCTTCTGTATAATTAGTTTTCTAGAAATAATATGCACGCGATATCTCGACTCGCCCCTTCGGTGGTGTACACGCGCTTCGAAGAAAAGGAGGGTAGGCCAGCTGTCTCTGTTTCCATGTCAGGCGGCTCTATCAAATCGCAAATGTCTTCTCCGTCTGTCTTAACTGTATCCTAACAAAAGAACGAAAAATTCGAATTTTCCCCCAAAAAGAAGAGGAGGGCGAAGCTAGATTTCTATATTAGGGATAATAATTTAGTATTTGTTTGTAGAAACAAAAAACCGACTCCAATGGATAGTATACCAAAAGCGCCGCCGGTGGAGGGGGTAAGAAGATTATCGGTTGTAAGTTTTTCTCGTTATATATATTATCGGACTTAGTAACTTAAGCGGAGAAGGTACAACTTAATGATCCTAACTCGAAACAGTAAACTTGCCCAGAGGGTCACCTGCGAGGACGATAAATAGTAAAAAATGAGAAAATTAAAACGAGCTTCAGTAAAGAGTATAAGCTGTTAAAACAAATTCTAATAAGAAATCCGAAAGTAGAACGAAAACCTTTAAAATCACCCCATCCCTACATAGAATCGAAGCAGTAAGCAATGGAAATGGAAACTTTGGTTTGCTAAATTGAATAATAGGGTCCGCTAATGTTGAGCATGCCATACGTATGATAAAGAAGCTACTCGTTTTGGTATACAAACTATTCGTACAGTTAGGCAAAATTCATAAGATATTAGGATAAAAGAAGAACATAAATCAGAATATATACCCTAAAGAGACAACTAAACCCAAATAGGACAATAAAAAACCCAAGAAATGAACCCTGAAAACGAACATTAAACCCTACATATGCCCACAAATTATCTCAACAACACTAAGCATTGTAAACCCAAACAAGAAACCCTAAAATATAAACCCAAAAATATAAACCCTAAACCCTAAACCCTAAAATATAAACCCTAAACCCTAAATATAAATCCAATTTGTAATATAGAAGCTTCTCTTTAGCTGTTTATATATTAATGACAATATACTAAATGTTCTCATTATTTTGATGATTTGCAGTTGAGTACTCAAGACTTAGTCAGAGTTGTGGTGGGAAACTGGATGAAAATGCCAACTGGAAAATGGTCGTTCATACACAAACTGAGTGAGTAGATAAAGCAAATACGAATTTACCTTGGCATGTCAAATGGAGAACTTGTCAATCTGGTTGCGAGGACTATTGATTTCCGAGGCTCGTTTATAAATATGATTATGTCCTATGAGTATCCTCATTGGATGTTGGTAGGGGAAGACCGTCAAGTAGATCCGCAATATATAAAGGGGAGGAGGATGTGCGTGTCTTTGTGCAAATGCGTAGGGACATAGAGGAAGTGGATCTGTTTGTAACAATTAAACCATAATTTGCGGGTAATGCGGGAACTAGTTATTGTTTGTGGGAGAAAACACCAAACTACGAAAGGTCTGCAAACGAGGATGACACAACAAGCGATGAAACGTACAATGACACAAGTAGCTATTACTTTCAGGAAAATGCAATACAAGCATCAGAGGGAGGAGAGGCAGATGACACTTCAGAAGCTAAGACCCATAGCGAGGATGCAACCAGTTGCTACGAGTCTGATGAAGATGAAGTGATACGACTAGTAGATGTACTGAGTACCTATGTTGATAGTTTGACTACTCCTGTGACTATAGAAGGTGGACCTAGTAGGAGAAATTGCATAGATGTCAAAGGGAAAGGTATTGTTCAGGAGGATGATGTGAAAGTACACCCGGATCCACCGGTTCTGGACATGAGAACATTACCTGTACAAGAAGAGATGGTGGGAAGAGGCAAAGATGTTGCCCAAGCTTCAATTATAAAGGATAGAGGACACCACTCTATGGCAAGAAGACTTTTTCAGACCTCATATGAGTCAAGCGGTACAATAAGCGATAAAGATTGTGTGGACCGTTTCAGCCGGGTAATTCCTCGATGGGTAACAAACGATGAAGACGGTGATAATGTTTTTTTCCCTGACATAAAAGATCCAACAATTTTTAGTCGGGACGCACCCCCAGTTTTCAACGATCTGTACACAGAAAGTACAAAATTACTTCCATGATACATCATATATCGGATATGGTAGACATATGGTAATAAGTTTGATCATGTACGTAAGAGTTGATGAGAACTTGTTATTTAAATGTGCATGCGTAGATGGAGCTTTGTATGACATCGATTACAAGGGAGACAAGATATTTGTTGGTCGTGTGTTCAGGAAAAAAGTCGATTGAAAAATTAAAATTGCAATCAATGCCATAAACAGAAAGTTTAACTTCAAACCAGCACAGTCTTCACCGGATTGCATGGTCCTCAAATGCACATCAAGTGTATGCCCATGGTGCATCTACGCTGTGAGGGTGGACATCTCTGACAATTTTCAAATCAAATCAGCGACGTTCGAGCATTGTTGTACAATAGATGAGCGAAAAAATTATAATAAATTGGCAACAACCCAAGTAATTGCTGAATTGGGTTCTAAGAATTACTTATGCGTAAAGAAGTGTCCTAATCCTTATGGTGTGAGGAAAATTATGCTAGATGAATTCCATGTGAATGTTTCATACTAGAAAGCTTGGA
>OVBE01011879.1:0-13824 GCA_900406425.1 Iberis pinnata
GTCATACGAAGCAACAGCCTCCAAGACAATAGTGGATTTTCCGGTACCGCGTGAATACAATCCTTTCCAAGCAGTGGGACAATTCTTCCACTCCCAATGCATACAGTCGATGCTTACAATCATCTCAGGAAAGCCACGTTCCTCGTTCTCATGTAGAAGTTTTTGCAAATCATCCGGTGTGGGAGGTCATAGGTATTCATCGCCAAAAAGGAGATTTTCCGGAGGTAAATGTGTGCAAACACTTTTGAGCCGTGGTGTCACCAAGGCGGATATACTCATCTACCGTATTGGCCACACCACCATATGCCAAATTTCGAATTGCGGCAGTACATTTTTGTAGAGGTGAAAGACTTCCTCGTCCCGTTGCATCTTCTGATGGTCGGAAATACGAAATTTCATTTGAGAGACGATGCAAAATACGGAGGAACAAATTTTTGTTCATCCGAAATCGTCGTCGGAATAAACTTGTAGAATATGTAGGATTTTCACTAAAATAATCATTCCAAAGCTGCTTGTGGCCTTCTACTCGGTGTCTCTTAATAAAAATACGTTTTTTCCTCTCTTTTTATTCTAGTAAAGGATCATAGTCGTCTAAAAATTTCTCAATGTGGGTATCAAAATCATCACAATCATCGTCTTTGCCGTAATGATAATGTGATGAAGATGCCATTATTGATTTTAAAATTTTTGCTTGTGTGATGAGAAGGGGATGATTCTCATATTTATAAACTAGAAGTGTGTAGGTAGGATATTTTATGAAGGTTTGTTGCATGTGAAGGTTTGTTGTCCCTATTATCCCATGTAATTGTTAGGTGTAGGATATTTTTGTTTGGTTGGTGATGTTTAAAATGTGTTCTTTTTTTATAACTACATTATTCAACTACCATAGATTACAACATTCCATGCGATATTTCATTGGTGATATTCTCATATGATATTATTCAACTACCATGTTTGGTTGGTGATATTCTCATGTTTGGTTGGTGATATTCTCATATGATATTACATTGTCAAATACATGATCAAATATCTTTTTGATTAGATTAGAAAACTCATTTCCATACGACATTGTCTTTTTGATAAGATAACATAATACATAGTTTTAATACAACCAAAGTTTTAATTCATTACAAAAACTACCATAAGAAACATTCAAACTCCAAATAAAAGTTCTTACTAAGACATTAGAAACATTGACAGTAGTAATACTACAACAACCATAACACCTACTGCAAGTTCTTTGCCATATGGAAATGAAGTACCTTTTTAGACAAATCCGAGACCTTCTTCTCAAGCAATGCCACCTTCTGCTCAGTCTGGTAATGGAGGTCTTTGAGGTGGTTTATTTCAGACTCGTAGTCACTAGCACTAGCTATGTAATCGATCTTGTCTGATAGCATACAATACTGTGTTCCTAGAGCTTTGATCTCCTCAGTAGCAGCAACATCCCACCACTTGTACAGATGACAGTGTCCATCTTGGATGTTCTCACAGCTATAGAACCTTCTTCTGGGGTCAGTTCTTGAAACAGATGTCTTCATAACCGGTTCCCCGCCGCAGTAGCATTCCTTAGGGAAGCCAAACTCAACCTCTGGCTGCGGAGGATAGTAGATTTGCCTTTGGGAAGCCACACGAGCATCTTCTATCTGTGCTTGGTCCAGCATAATATTGATTTATGTGGACCCTTGGCCACTCTCAGATGAGCAACCTAAACTGTCACTTGGTTGTGTGTATGAATAATCCAATCCCATGACCTGAAAGACAAAGAAAACAACAAAAGAAACTTATAAGCAATATAGATGTAACATGAATAGAAGCAATACAAAACAGAACTAACCCGAATCAATACCAAACAGAAGCAATAGAACATGAGGCAATAAAACTGTACAAAACAGAAGCAATAGAACATGAAGCAATATAACATAAGCAATAAAACAGTAGAACAGTTTCTTGACTTTATTTAAAACAGAAGCAATAGAAAATGAAGCAATAAAACACTACAAAACAGAAGCAATAGAACATGAAGCAATAAAACAAAAGCAATAGAACATGAAGCAATAAAACAGTAGAACGGTTTCTTCACTTTATTTAAAACATAAGAAATAGTCCACTGGTTCTTGATTATAACATGAAGCAATTAAAAAGTACAAAACAGAAGCAATACAAATCACACTTTTAGACAATGATTTAAGAACACATATGTAACACATTACTACAAAGCAAACAGAAGCAATACAAACAAAGACTAAGACACTTCATTTAATACATTACTACATTGCTACATTTCTACATTACTACATTACTACAAACTAGATAGTTAATGCAATAGAACAGAGAAAGTTACTTCCAACCGCAGGACACACCAAGCATGCTCGAGGGTAAACTTCTGTCCATGATCGGAATAGAAGATTTCATGAGCCACGTTTAGTACATCATTGTCACTTTGGCCGCTGCTTTGTTGTCTCTCTGCAGCTGCGTACGCTGCACAGAATTTGTTGGTCTGATCATTGATTCTGTGCCAACGTTGCTTACAGTGCACATTTCCTATGTTCTCATTAACTGTTGCTGCAAAGAATTAATCTACACGCTTCCAAAAGGTACTAAACTTCTGATCATTTCCCACCACAGGGTCTTTTGACGTGTTTAGCCAAGCACTAATGAGAACCTCATCATCAGATGGCGTCCATTTCCTTCTCACACTACGCTCAACAGGTGGCTCCTGAGTTTGGGATGGAGCCTCAGATTGTTGGGAACTGAATGGAGGAATTTCTGAGGCTCCTATCTCAACACTGGAAGGAATACTTTCATAAGGAAAGTATTCCTAAACATGATTATTGTGGACATTGTGAATAACTCCCACAAAATTAGAATTCTGACTATATTGATACCTTGGATCCATATAGTCAGAGAAGAGGGGATTGACTAGAAGATGAAGGGCTTAAATATAAGCATAAGGGATTGGAAAAATAAAAAAGAGAAGAAGGGATTGAAGTTTTAAGTGTTATCTATGAGATTTTTTAAGTGTTATTTATGAGATTTTATAGATAAAATTTTTATCAAGAACAATTACTTCATAACTACCTAACCATTATCTACCTATGTCTAATCAGAAGTTATTACTAAACAACAACTACAAAACTGTAATCTCTATTTATTTACTAACCTACAACTACAATAAAGAATCATTAAAGAAACAACTTAAACGAAACTACAATAACTCTGACATTGAAACTAAATCCAATCTGACCTATATCAACTAAACTACATCTGTATCAGAAACTAAAGCTAAACTTTTACTAAACTTTTAGAGAACAGAAACTTATATTCAGTTTTAAAATTTCAGAAACTAAACTAAACTACACTAATATACAGTAAAGTAAACTAAACTAAACTAAACTACACTAATCTACACTTAAGTAAACTAATCTAAACTAAACTAAACTAAACTAATATACACTAAACTAAACTAAACTAAACTAAACTAAACTACACTAAACTAATCTACACTAAAGTAAACTACACTAAACTAAACTAAACTATACTATATCATAAAAACTAAACTAAGACATTCTTTAAACTAAACTTAAACTAAAGTTAAACTGAACAAAACTATATGAATCTAAACTTAAACTAAACTAAAGTAAGACAATCTTTACACTAAACTTAAACTACACTTAAACTAAACTTAAACTAAACAAAACGAAAACTAAACTTAAACTGAAGTAAGAAACTACAATATGTTATTTTTATAGATTAGTTATTTATAGATTAGTTATTTATAGATAAGTTATTTATTGATTAGTCACTTTTGTTCAATTTGTTATAAGTTTTTAAACTTACATAAACTAATCTATACTGATTAGTTTTTCAATCTGTTAAACTTCAATCTATACTACACTAATTAGTTTATCACAACAAAGAATCTGTTAAACATATATTCAACAACCAATTACAGAATACTCTTTCAAACTAACTATCTTAGCAATCTGTTAAACTTCTGTCCATATCACAACAACCAATTACAGAAACTAACTATACTGATTTCTCAAGTAATTTACCAAACAAAGATACATATATTGATTTCTCAAGTAATCTACGAAACAAAAACGAATCGAATCGACAAAACCCAAAATTTCATATACAAAACCCGAAACAGAAACGAATCGACTGATTAATCCAATTGTGCAAAGAAACGAATCGACATTTCAACCGTGAAACCCGAAATTTCATCCAACCGTGAAATCAGAAATTTCATCTACAAAAAATATACGAAACTGTGCAAAGAAACGAATCGAAATTTCATCTAAAAAACCCGAAACAGAAACGAAACGCATGCAAATCCCATCTTCCTATTTCATCTACCTATTTTTCACAAAATCGCATGCAAATAAGGAAGATAGACAGACTTACCTTCTGCAAAATGGAATACAATGGAGAAGGGAGTCCTTAGACGATGATATCGCTTCAAATCTTCAGAAAAATGGTGAATCGCCTTTTTCGTCCCCGGAGCCGAATCGTCGGCTGAAGAAGAAAATGAAAGGACCGAGTATCGTTTTTGCCACCTGGCAAAAAGAGGACGACGTTTAGGTCGAGCGTAATTAAGGTATGTCCCAATAATTATTGAGTTTTTTTATTTAATTTTGGGTTTAAAAGGCCCAAGGACCTTGTTTGGGACACCAATAATAATGCCCTAAGTAAATGACAAAAAGATCAAAAATAATTGAATTATTTACCACTTCTACCTGGATAAAATCCACCCAAACCAGATTGATTTTCATAACCAATTAAACCGAAATTAATTGTTTCTTTTTACCCAAATCAATTGATTTAGTTCTCTCACCCGAACTGATATTCAATCTTCTTAACAAAAAAACAAAAAATGGTAAATCCATATTGATCGAAGTGTTTTTACAATTACAGTAAATTTGATTCTCTTTTGCTCACGATTTATGTTTTTGTTTGGTTTGTTTATGCTTTTTCAGGCGATAAGGAGGCAAAAACGATTGCGAGTCCGATTCTTGTGGCTATTGGCCTCGTCATTACCGTTTTCTTCTTCATGTAAGCTAAACTTCGATCTGATTTTCTAGATCTCTGATTGTTGTTGTCACCCTCTTTCTTCCGATTTATATTGACTGATTATCAGATTAGTGAAACAGTTTCTGATAAATTCAAAAAATTGCATACGATTCATGTCCATCATCCCAAAGCTTGATTAGAATTTGGAATTTCTTTTATGTTTTCATCACCCGAGCAATCCGAGTTAGTAGTCATGACTAGGTTTATCTAAGAACCAATGCAGTTCAATGTATTTGAAGCTTGAACCACATTGTGAATCATTGTAAATGGTATTTCTTATCCTAAAGTTTCAAATGGAATATCTTGAACTTACTTATTTAGCTCTTGGAGAGGTATGTGTGTAAACAAGGGGATAGACTATAAAATCAAGTATTGTATAGTTTCACAAGATCTATCGTAATCAATTTTAGTTGAAATACAAGAAAGGTAGATTTGTGTTTTTTTACATATAAGAATAGAGCTATTACGTTGTTCAAATGTGGTATGTTGAATTGTAGTAATGTACAGTTTGTGCTACAACCAATGTGGGCTAGCCTCAAATAGTAAAGCTTTAAGAGAGTAACACTCGGTGTAATACTAGGAAAACTTAGGACTACTCGATAATACTGAAAGTGAAAGTGAGTAACACTCGGTGTAATACTAGGAAAACGTATGATTACACATTAATACTGAAAGTGAAAGTGATTAACACTCGGTGTAATACTGGAAAAACGTAGGATTACTCGAGTTTTGATTTATTAGTGGTATGAATTGGTAAGAGAGTAACACTCGGTGTAATACTAGGAAAACTTAGGACTATTCGATAATACCGAAAGTGAAAGTGAGTAACACTCGGTGTAATACTAGGAAAACGTAGGATTACTCAAGTTTTGATTTATTACTGGTATGAATTGGTTAAAAGTGAATTTTATTGACTTTCAGGAAGTTGAGGCAATCAAACCTTCAAGAATGTTTTTTCCTCTATCTGAGTATAAGAAACAAATTAAGCTAGAGACAAAGAGAGAAGAACCACACAATTCAGAGAATGTGTATGTTGTTGGTGAGGACAACCGAAAGTAATAAGCAGAGAGAAGTGTGGATCATTGTCAATGGCATTCTCATATGTTATGTTATGACTTGTTTTGGATAATTGTCTTGGAAAGTAGGTAAAAACAAAGAAAAATAAGAGAAAAAAATCGACATAATAATCTTGGAAACTAGGTAGAAACAGAGAATATCATTCTGCCATATCATTCACCTCCCTCCTTAACAAGTCTTAACAAAAAAAGAACAATGAAGAAAGATACCATGCCATAAGATTCAACAAATAACATAACATAAGTCTTTCACGTTCAACATAGTTTCACTTAATATAACATAGTGTTGCATAATTTTACGCAGTTAGTTTCACAAAGTTTGACGCAGTTTTATGCAGTTAGCTTCAAACAGTTTTATGGAGATCCTTCCTCAATGATTTGTCCCCCACGTGGACAACATGCTGGAATCCTTAGAGAGAGAGAGAGAGAGAGAGAGAGAGAGGGAGAGAGAGAGAGAGAGAGAGAGAGAGAGAGAGAGAGAGAAAAAAGATACAAAAGTGAGAGAGAGTGAGGTAGTTTGCTTTTTTGACCAAAGAATAGCTTTTTGACCAAATGAATATGCTTTTTTGTGTTTTTTCTTTCAGGCGCCAATCCCAATTTTATTTTTCCTCCGAAAAATAAAACTTAGTTTTACAGAAGTTTTTAGTTTTACCAATGTTCTTCATAGTTATACTTTTCATGATTTCAAATGTTTTTAGTTTTACCTATAATATTAATTTGTTAAGGTAGTTTTACTTTTCATTTTTCGGCATTACCATGTAAGCATAAGTCATTAGTGCAATAATATGTTTGAAATCATCATATTGTAGGATAGTTCTTTAGAAATTGTTCTGACTAAGAAAGTGTTCATGTGAAGACAATAGAATGTATAAGAGAAATTCTAAAACAAGAAGTTATTTTTAATTATTTTGACTATTAGTTTTTTACATAAATGTTATTTTCACTAATCAAATGGAATGTATAAGAGTATTAAAAGTTGAATACTAATTTACTTTCAAATACTTAATCAATGAACTAACATACATAATATCCAAAAATACTACTAAGTCGTAGTATTCGATAGTTTTACAACACAAACATAGTTATACAATGAAATCATTCACTTGGATAACGATGCAATCCAAACAACAGATGATTGTAACTAAAATTTTTCCTTGATCGCCTTTTATTTTGTGTCCTTTGACGCCCTTTCCAACAAATGGCTTCCTCTTATCTTGTTTCCTCCCCTTCCTCTTCACGCGATCTGAAGATATGATTTGAAGCTCTTTTATGTAATATGGTACATTCCAATCACACATGTCCAACACAGAATAAATGGTCTTGTAATGAGTCAGTTCCCAAAGTTATGGCATTACATCCAATTTCATCATCACTTCCCTCCAACACTTTGTAGTTCTTACCAATCAAAGTTATGCTCACCCTTGATAGCTACTATAACTGATCTGATATATTCGTCTCCTCAACTAACAAAAGACATCTACAGTTCTCTCTATCAATGGACGTTAGGTAAACGAATAAATCATCATCATCACAAGTTGTTAGTTGTTCATCCACTGTTGTCTTCAAGGTTACCGTATACATGTGCCCTTTGAATCTGAAATGTACGCTCACGTGTTTTGCCATTGTATCCTGCTAAAAACAATAAAATAAAGTTTTAGTTATTCCACTTGTTCTCAGTTCTACATAGTTATCTACAATCATACTAAATTTTACCTAGTATATTACATTTATCACTTCTACTAGTTATACGTAGTTTTACCTCTGCAATTGGGGTTATTGGTCTCGCGTACGATTGAGATATATAGATATAGACATCTCATATATTGTAAACATATTCACAATTCAATCTCATATATTCAACTACATAGCAAGCATCAATTTGCAACCAATTGAGAAAAAATCATCAAATCTAATTACAAACCCTAAATCATGTTTCTATGGATAGGTGTAGAGGACTAACCTGCATTCCGACCTGCGACACAAAAATGCTCGTCGGTGGAGACGTTAAGGTTTAACGGCGTCACCGGAGAAGAGGATGTCGGAGGAGACGATGGGAGTGCGAGATGGGAGGGAGGAAAGGCTCGCGTGCGTTCAAGATTTTTTTTTTAAAATTGAATTGAAATTAAAAACATTAAACCAAATGAGAACTCAAACCAAATTTGGTTCAAACCACTCGATTTCTTCTCACCCATTTAAGGGTAATTTTTTCCATTTAAAAAAAAGTTACTGAAATAAGGGTATAAGAGATTTGAGTTCACCGATTTAAGGATGATAGAGTAGATGCCTCGGGGGACGATGGGTTCATTCACTTTCTGCTCGTATATAGCATCAAAAAAGAAATTATGATATGAGCTACGCGAAGGAAACTCTTCCATAACCCACCCAAATGAATCATAAGAATCGACAGAATCGCAGACCTAAGGGATATGGTTTACGACTTACAAGAAAACAAAGGAATATGAGTAGAGAAAATAAAATGGTTCACTATCTACCGTTGGATCAAATATACAACGGTTAATGATAAAAGAAAGGGTAATCTTTGTTTTGGTAGATTGACCAATAGAATTTTTTTTATTATTTAAATGTGTTTTAAATTTTTCGATTCTAAAAACTAATTAGTTTGGTTTTGAAATAAAACACTCTTTAATTTATGAATTTATTTATGAAACATAATTTTTACTTTTTAATACATTCGAAACTTTTATATACATTTTGTTTTATGGAACCCTAACTTTTAAATTCTTATACTTTAAGTTTTTAGGTTCTAGGATTTATGATTTTTAGAATCTAGGATTTATGGTTTTTAGGGTTTAGGGCTTCGAATAATATAAATTTATTTTCATATATTCTAAGACTTTATTTTACGTACAAGGATTCATTCACCAAATCTTATACGATTTTGAGAAAATACAAATAAAAATGTTATTCTTATTTTATATGAGATAGAAATAGTTTTAGAGTCTAAAACTTGAAGGTTTCGGGTTTTCAAACAAAAATTATAAGAAAGTAAAAAGTAGTGTGATTAGAAAGGTAACCCATAAATTATTATAGTTGAAGCTTTAGGGTTTTAAAATATTTGAGAATCAACATGTTGCAAAATATTTAGAGTTTTAGAGTTTAGGGTTTAGGATTTAGAAATTGTATTATAAGTAAAGTATCCAACAAAACTAAAACCTTTATTTTTATTTATGAATTTTAATAAATTTAAGGATTAATATGTTGGTCAAGATTTAAGGTATTATATGTTATTATATATTAGATATAAATATTTTTATGGGCTAAGACTTGAATGTTTAGTGTTTAGATTTTTGAACAAAAAATTATAGAAATTATAAAAAGTAGTGTGATTAGAAACGTAACCCATAGTTTATTATATTTTAGGTTCTGGAGTTTCAAAATAATTGAGAGTCAATATGTTGCTAAATATTTAGGGGGGTGTATTCAATATGACATTTGGGAGGATTTGAAGTGATTTATATTTTAGTGCAGTTTTAGAGGATTTAGATAAATTGGAGAAGTTCATATGACTTATTCTAAAACTTTCTACAATTTCACATAAACCCAAGAGATTTTGAATCATTGTATATTTAGCAAAGGAACTCCACTAAAACACCATCAAGTCATTCAAAATCCACAACTTAAAAAATTTCCAATAAAACTGAACTTTATGTGACTTTTTAAAATTCTTTTTTGAATAACATTGGATTTCATGTGACTTTTTAAAGTTCTTGTTTGAATAACACTGAATTTGTCTTTTTAATATAAATCCTTTCAAATCCTCTCAAATGCCATAATGAATACACCCCTTAGTGTTTTAGATTTTAGGATCTAGGATATAGAATGATATTATAAGTTTAAAGTATCCAAAAATAATAACCCTATTTGTATTGTTTTATTTATGAGTTTTAATATATTTAAGGATTAATATTTGATATAAATATAAAACTACTAAAATATTCATTTTATGGCTCAGGGTTTGAAATTATTATTATTAACTTTTTTGATTTTATATTATAAATATTGTTAAAATATTCATTTTAGGAATTATGGTTTATAATTAGTATCAAATTTAAGATTTATGATCTAGTTATTCAAAAAAAAATAATGAAAAGTTAGTTTATTTACATAAGTGCAATCTTTTATGTTTCCTAATCACAAAAACACAACCGAAATTATATATCAAAATCAAGATTAATCAAACTAAAAAAAAACACTTTATAATTCATGCTACCAATTGTATCATTAATATACCAATATAAAACAAATGTGTCAGAATTGAATTGAGGAAACAACATTTTAGAAATTTGGTATATATCATCTTGAGACTTAGTTGCTTCTTCTTCTAATGCCTTTTGTTCTTCTTCTTCTCTCCAAGTTCCTAAGAATAAGACAACGCATCAAATAAGCAGAGCATTGGCCACAATGAACATGGTGTAATAACATTAAAGACATGATTTAAATCACTTCTGAAACTCATATGAAATAGAAGAACAACTCACAAAGTCCATGATCTTCATTTTCTGGCAAGCATATTGAACAACTAGATACACAACGCTATTACAAGGAACAAATAGTCAATTAAGACAAGTAACATTGAGATCTTAGACATAAACATTGCTCAAAATATATGAGAGAGTTAGAGATTTAAAGTGAGTTAAGAGAAATACCTACACATGGTAAGCAAACAATGATGAATCGCACCACATGCCAATCATTATAAGGTAATTCTTTACTCTGCATCAGACCAGCAAGTGTTGATTCTCCTTCATATTTCCATAATACTCATGTCCTGTCTTTGAAGACTTCTACAACAGATTTGACAACAAATCCAGAAACATGAGTACTTGACATATAATGTCACTGATGAGGAATAGGAAATTACCTCTATTCCTAAGAACAAAGTGGTTGTACTAATAATGGTCCATAGTGTAAATTACCTCTCTTGTCTACATGCCACAAGAAGATTGCTCGTTAAAGTCTTGACTTTGAGATATGAACACACAACTTTCGAATTTTGATTACCAATCTAATAGAGTTTTTACTGAAACAAGAATTGATTTCTTTTCTACTTCAGTGATAAGCCAATACTTGAATAAGAAAATACACTCATAATCCAAGATAATACATAGAGACTATCAAAAACAAAGTCTCAGAGTAACCTTAGTAAAAGTCACCAATACACAAAACTATTAGATAAGATTATTTGTAAAATAGAATCAGTCTATATTGTTAGATAAGATCCCTTGTGTATATATCTGTAACTGTTAAGGCTTTATATAGCCACTTATTAATGAGAATGACAACAAGGGAATTTAAAAACTTTCATGGTATCAGAGCTTAGGCTTATTTTCTAATTCTTCTTCTCTTTATCCTCATCATCTTCTTCTCTTCTTCTTCATTTCTTCTGCGCCATGGCAGTACCTCAAAATCTTGATAGAGCATTTGGTGTGACTAACATTAAGTCACACATTCCGATCATCCTTGACCGTCACGATCACAATTACGATGCGTGGCGTGAGCTTTTCCTCACACACTGTTTAACCTTTGATGTTATAGGTCATGTCGATGGTACATCTCAACCAAACGGACCAGCTGATGATCAATGGCTGAAACGAGATGGCCTTGTTAAACTATGGATTTATGGAACGTTAACTCCTAATCTATTTAAAAGCTCCTTCCAGACTGGTGGGACAGCAAGAGATGTTTGGGTTTGAATTGAGAACCAATTCCGTAACAACAAAGAAGCAAGGGCTATACAACTAGATAACCAGCTTCGAACCACAGAGATTGGTGACTTATCAGTACATGACTATTGTCAAAAACTAAAGTCCATCGCGGATCTCTTGGCAAATGTTGATTCTCCGGTGGCTGACTGAACGCTAGTTATGTATCTCTTGAATGGTCTAAATGAAAGGTTTGACAACATTATCAATGTTATTCAACACAAAGATCCGTTCCCATCATTTGATTCGGCAAAATCAATGTTGGAGATGGAAGAAACTCGTCTTCTACGGACCAACAAACCGGCTGTGATTCACAATGACAACGCTTCCTCTGCTACAGCTCTTACAGTCTCTGATTCACGTTCCTCTGTCTCCATATGTCAACAATCCCGGACACCAAACCAGCGAGGTAAAGGACACAACAACAATAGGAACCATGGCAGAGGCAGATCAAATCAACGAATGAATCAACAACCTTGGTTCCCTCAATACTGGCCAAATATGTACCAGCATTGGCCTCATTCTCCAATGCCCTGGATACAACAGCCATCACAGCCTCAGTTTAAATCCTGCGGAGTTCTTGGATCTAAGCCGACTGCATCACACGGTCAAGCCAACATTGCAGATGGCTCTTTCCAACCGACAACTGATTTCTCTCAAGCTTTCAACACCGTGACTCTTAATGAACCATCCTCTGCAGATTGGTTTATGGACACTGGTGCTTCGTCACATATCGCATCAACCGAAGGTATGATTCACTCCGGTCTAAATCGTAGCATTGATCATACTGTAATTGTTGGTGATGGGTCACAAATTCATGTTCTCTGTTCTGGTAATGCCATAATTTCTCATTCACCTCGTCCTTTATCTCTTTATAATGTTCTCGTCACTCCTCATATTATTAAAAATTTGATTTCGGTTCGTAAATTTGTTTGAGATAATTGGTGCTTAGTTGAATTTGATCCTTTTGGTTTCTCTGTGAAAGATCTCCACACACAGACCATGTTACTCCGCAGTAACAGTTCTGGAGAGCTTTATCCTTTTCCACAGCTCAATAAAGTCTCTTCTTCCACTGCCTTCATTGCTTCTCCAACTCTTTGGCATCGAAGGCTTGCACATACCAATAAAGCCAATCTTCATTCCATCTTACGTACATCTGCTTCTAGTTGTAATAATGATAAGCTTACTTCTCTTTGTAAAGCTTGTCAACTTGGAAAGCATATCAAGCTTCCTTTCTTTTCTGCATATGCGAAAATAACAAAGCATTTTGAACTAATCCACTCCGACGTATGGACATCTCCTGTCTTAAGTTTAAGTGGTATTCGTTATTATGTTTTATTCATTGATCAATATTCTAACTTCGTTTGGGTTTACCCTATGCATAAAAAGAGCGAAGTGTTTTCTAAATTCCTTCACTTTCATAAATTTGTCAAAACACAATTTGGTGCTCAAATACATTCTTTTACAGTGTGACAATGGGACAGAATATAATATCACTTCTTTTCACAATTTTTTTTGACTCTAATGGACTGTAGTTTCGATTCTCTTGTCCCTATACGTCACAGCAAAATGGACGGTCGGAGCGCATGATCCGCACCATCAATAATGTTGTTCGAACCCATCTTTTTCAATCACATCTTCCTCCTTCCTATTGGGTGGAAGCACTTCATGTTGCAGTTCACGTGATCAACATCCTGGCCACATCTTCTTCTTCTTCTTCCAAATCAATTCCTTTTACTTTTCTGTATGGTAAAACTCCATCTTATTCTCACTTAAGAGTCTTTGGTTGCCTTTGCTTCATCAATCTCAATAACTCTACAATACATAAGCTGTCAAAAAGGTCTGCTCCTTGTATATTTCTTGGGTACCCTCATCAACATAGTGGATATCGTTGTCTTGACATAGCCTCCATAAGATAATTTTATCTCGTCATATTATTTTTGATGAGG